>ML370153.1:0-18651 GCA_005239525.1 Nicotiana knightiana
CTGGTGTCTCTCCCCCTCGACACCGCATTGCTCTCTTTGTAACAGCTTTCATTAATTCAATCATCTTTCATTCAATTCTCATTACTGTTCTCTCAAATTGTTGGCATTGGGTTTCCTGCACGGCACTGACAATCTCGTCTAGCGTGCAGCGGGGACCTCACTTGGCGGACGGCAACCACCTTGACATCGGTTGCTTAGCCTTACGTCGCCCTTCCAAAGAACCTCAGGAAGGCGCCGCGTAATAGGTAGGATGTATTAGGAAAAATAATATATATATATATTAGCTTTGGTATTATTATTTTCTTGTTTGATATATTTTTCAACCTATGTATAACTAATATATGTAATAGTTATATATCATATTCAATACATATATAGCAAATCATGGCATTAGCAATCCCATAATTTTTAATATATGAATAAGCATGTATAGAGACAGAACTATCTTTCAAAAAAAAAAAAAATCAAATCCTTTATAACACATGTCAAGGGTATTTTTATAAACAAATAATTTTATAAAAAAATATGCAATGTGTATATGTTATTTTAATACACCAAACCAAACAGTCGATAAGAAATTATTACAGCATAAATTAATTCCAACATAACAAATACCAATATTACTAATACATCATATTCAATACTAATATTTTTATACATCCTACCAAACGATCCCTAAAAGATATAGAAGAGTGACCTAAATGTTGAAAAATGATACAAAGTTACTACTCTTGGATGTTTAGTACTTAAAAGAGAACTAGTTCATTGAGTATCTATAAAGAGTTGCTTTCCAAAATTCAAGTAAAGTCAAATAAGTGATTGCATCACGAAGAAAAAGATAAAAAAGTGGAGGTGCATCAGATCAAATTGGAAAGTATTGGGTGCTAACTGCTGATATATGGGAGTCAAAACTGATGGGCTAGGCATATTAATACTGCCGGACCTCTCTGTAACTGTATTCATATATAACAATACTTATTATAAAAATTAAATTTGTTCAATTTTTTTTATATTTTATTATAATATATATTTTTTATAATAATAATTTGTTATAATATCTAAAAATATTTAAAACAAACGAAACAATTATAAAGATATTTGACGGTACTAGTAAATGAAACAAAGGACCCACGCTCATTTCTTTCAAGTCCGGATTCCGTCTTTAACTCTTCTCGTTCACACTAGAACTTGGGCAGAAATTAATTTGCACAAATAGCAAGCCAAAACTAGCCGCTCTAATTTACTGATTACTTTTTTAAACTGTATACATAAAACGTACATTAATTATATATGAATAATACATATATCGTATATTTGTCGGTTATTTTTAATTTAAGTAATTGAATCAGGATGAGTATCTATTTAAGTTAATTCTTCATATTTTTAAAATTAAAATTTCAAATATCGACGCTCTCTCAATAATATTTTAATATTTCTTGAAATATATTAGTATTGATAGACAACAACAACAACAACAATCTAGTATAATTTTATAAGTAGAGTTTAAAAAAAGTATAATATATGCAGTCTTATCTCTATTTTAAAAAACAGAGAATCTGTTTCTGATAGACCTGTTTAGTAAATGACACATAGCACAGGAAACATATCAATATATTTTTGGTAACACCAGGTACAAACATCGAGGTATAATTTGGCATTTTGTTGAGTAGTATTTTGTAACAATATCTTTCTCCTATTGGTATGGCTTTATTTAGCTGGCTCTTCCATCCTTCCCCGCAGCTTCTGTTGTATATCGTTTAGCATAACATGCATGTGGTTGCAAATATATAATTCTTCTAATTTGCTCAATCCTTTGACTTAAAAGAGGAAAGAAGATTTGACGGGATTGACAGTTCACTAATAAGGATGAAATTTCTAATTTGCTCAATCCTCTGACTTAAAAGAGGAAAGAAGATTTGACGGGATTGACAGTTCACTAATAAGGATGAAATTTCTAATTTGCTCAATCCTTTGACTTAAAAGAGGAAAGAAGATTTGACGGGATTGACAGTTCACTAATAAGGATGAAATTTCTAATTTGCTCAATCCTTTGACTTAAAAGAGGAAAGAAGATTTGACGGGATTGACAGTTCACTAATAAGGATGAAATTGCTAGTAGTGGTGTTCAAATCGAATCGGAAAATCGGATCAAATCGAAAAGTCAAACTAAACCGATTAAAAATTTGATTATGTTTAATTTGATTTGATTTGTTTTGGTTTGGTGTTGAGTAAAAAAATCCGAGTCAAACCGACATATAAATATATAATTTTTATATATACTTTTAAGACTTTATATAGAATTTTCTATTAAAAAATGTTTACAAATATTTGGGATCATCTTATGGGATGTAATATCTCATAGAAATATGAAGTGCATTTATTTTTATTTACTTTAAATAATGGGTCATATCACTTCTTTATCAAGTGTTATTGAAATGTGTCAATCATCTCTTTTTTCCATATTCAATATCAAGATTTCTAAAATCTTTTTCGAATTTGAAATGATATTTCAATAATTTAGAATTAAATAGTACATATTATTATTTTGGTATCATATTGATTTTTATGTTTAATTTATTAAATTACCTCAAAAGCATACATCAAAAAAAAGTTATTGTTAGACGACTAGAAAAATAACTATCATGTGTTACTAAAATAAATTCTCCCATATGAATAGTTTAATAGACCATATGTATATCAATTTTTTTAATTTTTACTAAACATATATATGTTCACTTATCCAAACTTTATCTATAACTTTAACAAAGTAAGATTGAAATAAATTTTTTTTAATTAAAAAAATTCGAAAAAAGCGAACTACTCCAAACCAATATAGTTGGTTTGTACAACTCAGTTTAATTGTATATCTCGGGGGCCAAGGCTCAAATGATAATACACTCGGCTAATGCTCTTCGGCATAATTCGAAGACGAGTTATGTATGATTATAATATACGTAGAAATTAGCAATGCAATGATTATTTTTTATTAGATAATATTTTTAAGGAAAAAAAGATATAAATCTGAAGAATTTGAGGGCATTTTAATCATTTAACATCCATCCATGCATCATTAATACTCATATTTTTGTTTCATATACTATTCTGCATAAAAAAGTGCGTAGAGTTGTGCATAATTTATACATATTATTTATGTGAAAAAACAAAAAACCAACCAAAACAATGATTTAATGGTACATAGTTTATTTAGTGAATAACTCTGCTTATACCACCAACCTGACGGGCTTCGGCCTCTGAGTGTACAATATGATATATATCAGTATAATTTAGTTCACAAAATCTTTACGGGATTTCTCATCGAAAATATCAAGATTTTCGTGTGTTATCGTAAGATTTAAAGGGCGTCCACTACTAGTTCTGTTTGACCCTCATCTATTAGGTAGTTTGGTGAATCATCTGACAGATTAGTAAAGTTTAATATTGTTTTTTCTTCTTCAAATGTTTAATAATTGTTTTATAAATATAAAACAGGCAGAGAGAGTCCCGACAAACACATCATAATGTGAGTTTCAAATTAAACACAAGAAGATACAAATACTGGGGTTATTTTATATTATCGCCTATGTGTTAAAACTAGAAAATCAGAAGAAATGTTAGAAGAAACAGAAAATATATATAAACGATAAGAAATATTCCGAGTCCATATTTTCTTTGTGTGTCCTTAAGAAATTTTAACCCCCTCACAAGTTGCCAAGGTAATGGATTAAATCATCCCAGGATGAAACGGAATAACCTTCCTGCAACAGTGGCAATACAAACTGCAGGATACCAACAAACTCAAAGAACGGAGCAAACTCACACTTACGAATTTGAGAGAGAGAGAGACTGCGAAGTAGAATGCAGTATTTAGAATGAAATTCTCGATTATTTCAGTGAGTGGAAAAAGAAGTCATGCCTCAGAATTTATAGGCAATTATTGGAAGAGGTGTGGTGTCTGTTCAGTAAGGAAAACAACGTTCAGCAAAAGCAACATTTTTTTTGGATTTCAGTTAATTCCTTTAATGAACTGGCTGACATTTAATTAATTATTAAATAATTAATTAAATAAACTTTGTCCAAAAAATAATCTTATCGATCATTTGACAAATCCGAAGCCGAAACCGAGCCGAGCGAGTGAGTAACGACGGCGCGAGGATACATCCTCTTCAACTCCTTTTAAGAGCTCTAAGAAGTGATCCTATATTTATACACACAAGTGTAGTTGTCTTTCACCAATGTGNTCACTTGATTCAAATTTTCATTTCCCTCCATTTTATTTCCCACCATTTTCGAATTCACACTCTTAGACTTTTAAGCCCAATGCTTAAAGTCTTTAAGCCCAATGCTTAAAGTCCAACCTTTTACTTATTTAATTAGACGAATAAATGCTTTTTTTACTAATAAATGAAGAGAGACAAATCCATAATAGGACTTCAAACTTTAAACATTACTATGGCTGATCTTTTTTTATAGGAATTTTTATATTCCTATACATTATAGGAAATGTATTACCCTCCCTATTCAAGTTTTACTATAATTACCTTTTATATATCTAATTACTATTTATATACATTTTAATGGATTTAATGGTATTAATTAGTGTCCTAAATTAACTCAACCGTATATTCTCACTCCCCCCACGTTTCTCTCTCCACATCCCACCCCCCTCACCCACGTATCACACCCCACGATTTTTTCTGCAATCACCCACGATTTTCTCTTCATAAACCAGACAAAATTCTTAATGCCTCCATTAACTCATTTTGCAACTATTCTTCAAAAATCAGACAAAATTCTTACTCTTATTCAAAGTTCCTACCTCCGTTAACTCTTTTTACAAAGCTTTGATTTTCAATGAAGATGAAGACAGCTTCAAAGAACAGCCCTAACAACGATAAAGGAGCAGATGTTCCTTCATTTGATTTGGGTGTTTTCTCAGCAAATTCACCCAAAAAGGATTCAAAATCATCTCATGCAAAAGAAGAAAAGAAGAACAGGTTTTCCCCTCGTGAAACTAGGGCAGAAGCTCGAACAAAGCAAAAACACGATATTGATGCTGGTGAATCGTCGAGGCCTGTCAAATCTGCAAAAAGGAAAGGCAAAGAGATTGATTTTGATGATGATTTCGTCGAAGAAGAACATGTCATTAAAGTTGCAAAAAAAGTTAGAGTGTCTCATAATGTAAAAGTTTCAAAAAAGAAGAAAGTTATAAAATCTCCTAAAATTGTTCCCCAACAATTATTGGTGAAGGTAAGAGTTTATTAGTTTTAAAAATAGCTATTTTTTGTTCTCATTCTTAAGAGACTATATAATTTGTACTTTTGTAGTTTGTGAAAATTTTATCTACATTGTATAGATTAGTTGTAGATTTATAATTTCTTATTGTAGATACGTTTGTTAAAAAAATGTATGCCTTGTTCTAACTCTGTTTTAAAATTGTAGAAATTTTGTAAAAAAAATTGTAGTTATTCTGTTTTTTGTTTTTTAACTATGTTATGTAATTGTAGATATATTGTATTATAAATGTAGATATTTTATTTTTTAGGTTTGAGGACTGTATTAATAAGAGATTTTTTACTTTTGGTGCAGAATTGACCTTTTTGGCACCTCATAATATTGATTATGTGGTCGTTAGGTTTCATACATTATTCGACCCCAGTGTTCCTGGCCAAATCCAAGATTTATTGTCTGCAAATGGTTTAAAGCTTTTCAAGAAGACATGTTTTGGTTATTTGCTTTCATTGCCCAGAATACGTATGCAAAACTAAGATATTCATCTTCTAATTAAGTATGAATTGAATGCATCTGGTGCTGACCATTTTTCAGCAGAGATAAAGGGCCAGAGGTTGAATTTTAGCTTGAGAGAGTTTGCCTTGATAAGTGGTTTGAGATGTTTTACAGAAGTGACATACTTTGGTTACACACCTATGTATGACAATAAAATAATGAGGAGTTATTTTCCAAATAAGAAAAAAGTTGAGAAATCATACTTAAAACAAATTAACCAACAAAAGTTGGGTGAACGATGAGGATGCAGTCAAGTTGTGTATTCTATATCTCATAGAATTCTTCCTTTGTCCTTCAGACAAAGACAATGTAGGGTTGGTAGACCATTTTAGGTTTTATTTGGTGGACTTGGGACAGTACGCGAACTACGCATGGGGTAGTGATTCTTACAAATAGTTGCTTGAATCCGGTAGGCACAAGCTCAATCCTTCTGTTCATTCTTATCTCATTCGAGGATTCCCACTAGCTATGAAAATATGATTGTATAAGTGTTGCTCTACCGTCAACACTGATATAGCTACAAGGGTTGCTAATTCCATCCTTCGCATACTTAACCGGTCAGCTAGTAAGGACAAGATATGATTGTCTGCAATTGGAGATAGAATGATCAAACCTGAATGGATCAAGGTAAATGATTTTTAATTATGAATAGACAATTTAATACAAATTATCTACAACTTTTATACATATTATGCCTTAGTCAAGCTCATTTATTTTTTTCACTCAGTTCACCAACTTAACTGAAGCACCTAAAGAGCTTTCTAGAATGTCTTTGCCTGATAAAGTTGAATACATACTTGAAGAAGTTGAACACAAGTCCGAGAATCCGAAAGATGCTGCTTCTCCCTCCGGACACAAGCAGTCAATTGGAATAGAGGACAAGAAAGCTATTCTAAAACAAATTAAAAAATTAAGAAAAGATATTGACAAGGTAACATATATACATAATCTTGTATGGTTTCTTTAATTTATGTTAACCCAATATTTTCGTTAACTCTCTATAATTTTATATGTAGGTTGATTTAGATCTTGGATCTTTCAAGAAAGATATTTTTGAAGAACTAGGTAGCATTCGACTGCTACTCAATGACTCAATCAAGGCTGTTTTGGAGGCGATAAATAGTCAAAAAGATAAAATTGATGCCAAGGTAATATTTGATACATATTCATTTAACAAAATTATTTTTATCAGCTCTAAGTTTATATTGTCACCCATAAAGTATATATCCTAACAAATTGAAAGCTTGTAGTTTGCTGGGAGTAGGGGTGTTCATGGTTCGGTTTGGATCGATTTTTCCCTAAAAAAAATTCAAACCAAGTAAGTCGGTTTTTAAAATGTTGGAACCAAACCAAACCAATTAAATCGATTTTTTAGCGATTCGATTTTTGTTGGTTTTTATCGATTTTTCAGTTTTTTCGGTTATTTATCGATTTTTTTCTTAAATATGAGACATACACTACCAAACACACATTCTGGAGACTACATTTTCAATGTAACACTATCAAACCAATTGTTTTTTGAGAAATCTATCGTTTACCATGATATATTGATGATAATTGAATAAAATAGTGATGAATAATTTAAGTACTCAATTAAAAATCAATTATTTTTAGCATGAAATAATTCTTGTTCTTAGTAAATGCAAACTATCAATCAAACTAGAATGTAAAGGCAAATAATTAGATTATTGTAATAGCAATGACTTAAAATACAAACGACTAAGATGTACCATAACATTTTAGAAACTTTATATAAAAATGTACATATATATAGGTGTAATAATAAATTTAAATAGCTACTTCTATAGTCGGTTTGGTTCGGTTTTTTCGGTTATTTTTTTATTAAAACCAAAACCAAACCAAATTTGATCGGTTTTAATTCAAAACCAAAACCAAACCAAACCAAAAAGTATCGATTTTTTTGGTCGGTTTGGTTCAGTTTTCGGTTTGGTTTGATTTTTCGGGTTTTTATGAACACCCCTAGCTGGGAGTTCTACAAAAATTGCTGAGCAATCAAAAGAAAAGAACAAACAACATTTTCAGTGCAGTAGTGAAAAACCAGTACATGCCAGCAGCAGTAAAGCAGGTATATACAAAATACCTACATTATATCTACAATATATCTACAATTTATCTACAATATATCTACACTATATCTACATTATATATACAATTATATACATTATATCTACAATATATCTACAGAGATCCACAGATTTATGTAGATGTCTATAATATACCTATATATAGCCTAAAATTGTTAAGCCACTAATATGCATTAAAATTCAAATTGTCTAATGAAAATACAGGGCATGTGAATGACATGGAAATTGATGAGAATCTTCCCGCACGTGTTGATTTATATTCTCATTTTGAAGGGGCAATTGATGAAGAAAATGCAGGTATGAATTTTGTATTCTGAAATATTTTTGTTTGGTATAAATTTCATACAATTTGATTAAGTTAGATATACATAATGTAACAGTGAAGGAAGCTATGCCTACATAATCTCCAAGACACGAAGATACAATAAGCAGTCAAGGAGAACCGAAGAATGAGGAGAAGGTTAATGTAGGTGAAGCAGCCGAGTACGTTAATGTAGGTGATTCAGACAACTCCAGAGGTGAGAAAAGGGAAGTTACACTTGATGATTTTGAGCTGCCAGAGAACTTCTCCCAGATTGTTAAGTTCGGCGAGCTTAACCAAGATGAAACAACACATGTGCATCAAGGAAGAACAAGGCAGCCTGGAAAGCATGCCCGATCACCATTTCTCCCTTTTTACAGTTCTGGTGGCAACACTTCTGTTGGAACTCCAATTTTTCAAATGAAGCATCCATTTACTAGGGTTATTGGTCAAGATGTTGATCCTGAGTTGTTGGAGGAATTCAACAAGTGGTTATACCTTTGTACCGATACAACTTCAAAGAGGTTAGTTTATACAATTTGTTTATATTGCTTCCAACATTCATCTTTTGGATATCCACTTCATTCAACATATTTATTGTAATTGATATGTGTTTAAATAGGAGGAAGACTCCTTATTCTGTAAAAGATAACCAACTTAAGCCATGGTATGATCTTGGAGTGGAAAAGGTTGATAAGAAGGAGTGGTTCTATACTTTGCACATCCTGGACAAGTCCTCAACGACTCGGTAAACTCATACCCAGACTATGTAGTTATTTTGTAGAATATGTAGTTTTTTTGTATATACAATTGTGTTATCATGCCATCTCCAGAATATGTAGTTATTTTGTAGATATATTGTAGATAATTTGTAATACTGATTAATAACAAATGAAATTGTAGTTATTTTGTAGATATATTGTAGATAATTTGTAATACTGATTAAAAACAAATAAAATCTGTTTTTTGTTGCAGCACATTGATGTTATATTGTACTACTTGAGAAAAAGAGGAAAGTATGGTCCCCACAACAAGATAAGGTTTACAACCACTGATTGTTGTTCAAGACTAGAATTGAACAAATTTATCATAAGTACATCATTGCTCCTCCCGAAAAGAAGTTTGTTATTGTCAAACCCAGGACTTCGTAGCAGAATACATATTGGGGTACAGATTACTCGCAAATATTGCATGAGATCAAGTTGATCTTGTGATCATGTCCATCAACATGGTAGAAAAATTTCATTGGTTGTTGGTTGTTTTTGACATTGCCAATAGGGTTCTTTATGTGTATGATTCTATGGTCTCTTCACATAATCATACCATTGTTGAATCTGTCTTCACCATGTTTGTTGTTATGATCCCCCTTTACTTGTCATGCACCGGTTTTTATGGCAAGCGTCCAGACATCAACTTCAAGAACGCAAAAGTATACATTGAAAAAGGTGTTACCGACCCTATTGACATTCAGTGGTTCGTCGGTGAGATACCACAACAAAAAGAAGGATCACTGTATGAAAAAGCTTCTTTCCTTCTATCAATTTAACATTTTTTTTGCTCACTCTATGCTAAATATTGACACATTTTTTCTTTTTGCAATGACTGTGGTGTATACGTTGCTGCCTTTGTAGAGCATGCCAGCATTGGAGACCTAGCAGCTTCTAAAGATGACCTTTATGATATTAATCAACATCATAGACGCTATGGAGCTCTACTGTGGGACTACACTAGGAAGAAGCAAGAGACTGGCGCAATTAGTGAGAGCGAGGTGACTGGCAGAATAGTAAGGAAAAAAGGCGCACCAGTTGTGAACGAGAAAACACAAGTCCGGAAGAAGAAAAATTAGTTGCTATTTGCTGTAGGGAAAATGTAGTGAAATTGTTTAGTTGCAGTGTATACTGATAAAATCGGTAAGCCCAAATTTTATGATTATTACGGCACTCCATAGTCCGTCTTCAGAGGGCTCGAAGCAGTTTGAGTTTTGACATCGAGGAAGCATGTCGAGAATTCTCCATGCTCGACCTCGAGGCAGTGTGAATTGAAGACCATCATGAAAAAATGGGAAATTCCCTAAAGGCACGTGGTTAAAGCTGACCAAGTCCGCAAAAATAGTACAAGTCCGTACCATGACATTAAATAGTTGTATCAGCTGCATTTCTTTGTAACAAATACACATGTACTATGTTGGGATTCCCCCTCTTATATATAGGGTACCTTTGTCACTTTGTAAGATATATGATATTCAATACAAGAACAAGAACATTCCCTGCTCTCTAACTCAAACATTCTCTACAATTGTTCCTTTGATTTATTGCCTTTCATTTATTGCATTCATTAATTACTTTTCACTTATTGCTCATTGTTGATCATAAAGAGGCCATCTTCGAGTCCTTCAATACTGTTGCATCCTCATCGACCACTCTCTATCAAACCCTCGAGCTTGAGCTCGACCTCGAGGCCCTATTTCGACCAAACTCGAAACCCCGCCTCATAACCGCTTGGTTTGCATAACTCTGTTATCCTTCTCTCTTGTCTCATTTTTCTTACCTCTCACTTAGCATCTATTGCCTAAAAAACTAGTATTAAAATAGATCACATATTTTTAGAACCACAATATCAAATTTAATTGTAATTACCATTTTCACGGTAAACAGTTTGGCGCCCACCGTGGGGCTAAAAATAATAGTGATTGTTTTAGTGCTGGTTTCTAAGAACTCAAGTTATTCTTTACACTTTTTCTTGTCCAAGAATCTTCAATTTCAGGTAAGAAAATATCTAACTCAGTGAATGCACGTGAAAACAACAGTCCTTAGGATCATGGAGAAAACGGCGCAGCTGCTTCAAGTGCTGGTGTACCACCGCAAAACCCTGAAGGGGCACCAGTGCAAATTACCATTGATGAAGGCTCACGCAACGATCAACATGTCGATGTAAGCTCTCATACAGACGGAAGTGTGTGCGAAGGAGACCAACATGAAGCACAGAGAGCCCCTGCTCAAAAGGAAAGAAAGGTTAGCCTTCATGTCATTTTCGAGATGTTTCAAGCACAACAAGTGGCTATTGGTCAGCTACAAAGCCATCAAAGAACTCCAAGCACAGCACCACCAGAAACGGCTCCTCGATTCGAACAGGCACCGGAAATGTCGAGCAATAACGGGTCAGCAGCCGACCCCGCCATTATGAAGATGCTCGAGGACCTCACAAAGAGGATTGAATCAGGTGAAAAGAAGACAGAAGATAACGACAAATAGGTGGAGACCTATAACTCGAGGGTCGATCGGATCCCGGGCGCACCCCCGATTCTGAAGGGTGTAGATTCAAAAAAGTTCGTGCAAAAGCCATTCCCATCAAGTGCGGCCTCGAAGCCCATCCCGAAGAAATTAAGAATGCCCGATCTCCCGAAGTACAACAAGACCTAGGACCCAAATGAGTACATTACTGCTTAAACTTGTGCTGTGAACGGAAACGACCAAAAAGATGACGAGATTGAATCCGTCTTATTGAAATAATAAAGCTGTCCAAAGGGGCCATGATGTGGTATCATAACCTGCCCCAAAACTCGATAGAATCGTTTGCCATGATGGCAGACTCTTTTGTAAAGGCACATGCTGGTTCCATCAAGGTCACGACGAGGAAATCTGACGTCTTCAAAATCAAACAAAAAGAGAATGAGATCTTAAGGGAGTTTGTATCCCGCTTCCAACTGGAACGAATGGAATTACCAACTGTCTCCGATGATTGGGCAGTGCAAGCTTTCGCTCAGGGCTTGAATGAACGAAGCTCGATAGCTTCAAAGCAGTTGAAGCAAAACTTAATCGAGTATCCCGCTGTAGTTTGGGCGGATGTGCACAACAGGTATCAGTCAAAGATCAGAGTCGAGGATGACCATTTGGAAACCCCTCGAGCTCTGTGTATCCCTGCAGGCTCTTAGCAAAGGAATCAAGGCTTCCATAAAGAGAGTCGAGGCCAAGCAAAGAAAGGTATCAACCGTATATAGAAAATCAGTGAAATATCCCGAGGCACAACATGCCTCGAAGTAATCAAAGGATAGATCGAGGCTAGAATCCTTGGGGACTTATGAACAAAGCAGGGCTCGACAGGCACACAGGGCCGGTAGAGGCACCCCGGCTATCTGAGTACAACTTCAAGTTTGATGTTTCAGACATTGGGCCATAGGTAAAATCAAAGACACTAGGTGGCCAAGACCCGTACTATCAGATCCTTCACAAAAGGAACCCTAAATTGATATGCGAATATCACGGTACCCACGGTCATAGGACCGAGGATTGCAGACAGCTCCGAGAAGAAGTAGCCCGACTGATTAGCAAAGGGCGCCTTCGAGAATTCCTCAGCGACCGAGCTAAAAACCAATTTCGGGAAAGAGAGGCGAACAGGAAAAATGAAACAGAAGAACCACAGAATGTCATACACATGATTATTGGTGGAGTCGACGTCCCTCAGGGACCCATTTTTCAAGCGAACAAAAGTATCCATCACCAGGGAAAAGCGAATTCGGAGCTACATACCTGAAGATGCTCTTTCATTTAGCGAAGAGGACATCGAGACCTTATCTCAGCCTCATAATGACGCACTGGTAATTTCTTTTATTTTGAATAAATTTAAAATTAAACGTGTGCTCTTGGATACAGGTAGCTCGGCCAACATAATTAGGTCGAGGGTGGTAGAGCAACTCGGATTGCTCGACCAAATCATGCCCGCCTCTCGAGTCCTTAACGGATTCAACATGGCGAGCGAGACAACGAAAGGGGAAATAATCCTCCCAGTCAACGTAGCCGGTACAATTCAAAATACCAAGTTTCATGTCATCGAAGGTGACATGAGATATAATGCGTTGCTTGGAAGGCCATGGATTCACAGTATAAGGGCGGTGCCGTCAACCCTTCATCAAATGATGAAGTTTCCTATGAAGGATGGAGTAAAAACAGTGTACGGAGAGTAGCACACAACAAAAGAAATGTTCGCAGTGCACGATGTGGCACCGAAACCGACACCTTCTATATCAAAGGAGCCAAAAAACAAGCAAACAACTGAGTAGCAATCACAAACTACATCCTTGGATGAATGAATAAAGGACCGTGCCGCGTCCTCAGAACGAGTAACTGAAGCATATCAAGGCTTAAACTCCATCACAACTAAGGTACAATCCTCTCCCTCTTTCCTTCACATTTTACACTAACCTATGTGTAGGTGTTCGATTGAAAGGAATCGAAGCACCCTCCATCTCGAAAGCCTTAGCTTTTAAAGCATGCGTTGCGCTCTTTTTCCCTCGCGTCGGATTTTATCCCAAATGGATTTTACCGATGAGGTTTTTAACGAGGCAACATCCATATGCTACCTAAGGAGAACTCACCAAAGATTCAAGGCTTCTCTTAGATCAACCTCAAATACCGAGGGGCATCCCCTCGGGAGATCACCTCCTCGAAGAAACTAAAATATGCCAAAGAGGGTCTCGACAGGAGAACAATGTATAGGACCAAACGATGGAATTAACCGTGTCCACATAGAATAAACGAACCCTCGATGGTGAAAAAATGTATACTGTACCAAGTAATCGAAGGAGAACCTCTTATCATCAAAACACTTTACGCGTCAAAGAAGTTTGCTATTTTCATAAGAAACGGCCCCCGGCCCAGAAACTTCCCGAACACTCGGAGACTGACACAAAAAACTCGAAGTCGTAAGACCACAGGGCCGGAATCTTCAAGACCATAAGCCCTCAATGAGGCAATACCGCATCTATAAGACCTCAGTGAGGCATGCTCAAACTTGTAGCCCTCAACGAGGCAATGTCAAATTTGTAAGACCTAAAAAAGGCATAACCCCGACTCTGGGGCTGTCCTCAACAGTCAGCTCGTCGAGCTATCTAACTTGAAATCGTAAGACCTCAATCTGGAAACTTCAAGTTCATAAGCCCTCCATGAGGCAATATGAGCAATGTGGCCCTCCACGAGGCAATATCAGCAACATAAGCCCTCCATGAGGCAATATCAACAATATAAGCCCTTCATGAGGCACCAATGAAAGCCCTCCATGAGGAAATATCAAAACTGTAAGACCTCAAGCAAGGCATGTACAAATTTGTAAGACCTTAAAAAGGCATAATCCCGATATCAAAGTCAAAGCTACATATCAAACTTGTAAGACCCCTAAAAATGCATACCTTCGATATAAACGCCGAGGCTATCTCACTCGGGGAATGTAATCCCTCCATGAGGCAATATCAACAGTATAAGCCCTCCATGAGGCAATATCACCAATATAAGCCCTCCATGAGGCAATATCACCAATGTAAGCCCTCCATGAGGCAATGTCAAAACTGTAAGACCTCGAGCAAGGCGTGAATCGTAATACCTCCACGAGGCAATATTAAATCTGTAAGACCTCAAGCAAGGCATGTACAAACTTGTAATACCTTAAAAAGGCATAATCCCGATATCAAAGTCAAGGCTATATATCGAACTTGTAAGACCCGTAAAAAGGCATACCCTCAATATACACGCCAAGGATATCTTACTCGGGGACTAAAAGGCTATGGCTTAACACAATGACCACGGTCATAAGGCTCCGTCCAAACTAACGCGACTCGGAGACGTCCGATTGTTGCCATAACACAGGCCTCTAATTACTTCAAAAATACTTCGAAAAGAACCGGTTAGAGGTCGTACAGACCCAACGCGTAAGAGCCCAAACACCAGCTACACTAAAGGGAGTACCGACCCAATGTAAGAGCCTAAGCGCCAGCCATAAGAGCCTCAGGGCCGATTCAAAAAACCTAAGAGTCGATGAGCTCGTGTCGAAATCCGAATCGATGACTGAGCCCTAAACGGTTAACCATATTAGAGGTCGTACCGACCCAATGCGTAAGAGCTCAAGCACCAGCCATATCAAAGGTCGTACCGACCCAATGCATAAGAGCCTAAGCGCCAGCCTAAAGAGCCTCAGGGCCGATTCAGAAAACCTAAGGGTCGATGAGCTCGTGTCGAAATCCGACTCGAGGACTGAGCCCTAAACGATTAACCATATTAGAGGTCGTCGACCCAATACGTAAGAGCCCAAGTGCCAGCCATATCAAAGGTCTTACCGACGCAATGCATAAGAGCCTAAGCGCCAGCATAAAGAGCCTCATGGCTGATTTAAAAAACCTAAGGGTCGATAAGTTCGAGTCGAAACCCGACTCAGACTGAGCCCTAAATGGTTAACTAAAGCGCCTAAGGGCCACATGCGTAAGAACCCACGGGCCAGCCTAAAAGGCCTCAGGGCCAATCTATAGCCCTAAGGGTTTCATTTCGAAGTTCAATTCATCGGGCTAATTATCGACAAGCATCGGAATTCAAAACAAAAAGAAAGACAAACACAAGCTAATCAGAAATACCAAAGAATTTTTTTTATATATGTGTATTACAAATATACATTTACAATGCTCCCACAGGAATTTTTTACAAATGACAAGAAAGAAAAACCTATAGTCTGCTCTAGGGACCAGCTCCCTCAGAGGCCTTCAAATATCATCATCGACACCAGAATAAAGGAAAAACTTGGCGTCGATCTCATCCGCCTCGGCATGCTTTATCTCTTTCGAGAGATCAAAGACCCGATCATGAATCTCTTCGAGGGTCTCCCTCCGAGACCTGCATCGGGCATACTCTTTGCCCCTCATCTCTCTGTCAAAGGCTCCCCTCAGCTCAGGCCGAGCATCAACAACATCTTTCAAATAAACGACCATTTTTTTATCGGCCTTTGCTCATACTTCTTTAGCTTCAACTGGTGCGTCCACGAACTTGGCCTTCATCTTCAAAAGATCAGTCTCGATCTTAGCAATCCTGCTCGTCTGAGGAGCCGACAAAGTCAACCAAAACTCACCACGGAGCTGATTCGCTGAGCCTCCTCAAAAGTTGAGCGTGCGTCTATTGGCCTGGTCCCATCGGCCCTAGTTGAACCGCTGTCGATAGGGATATGATCGCTCGAGACTCCACTCGTGGAACCTCTCCCTCGAGGATAGAGGTCTCAGGCCTAGCAGGATCGGCAACCTCGGGAGGGCCCCTGGTTCGATCCATAGATGAAAAACCAGCCTCCTAAGGAGAGTTAATGTCTACAAAATAAAAAACATATATAAGGTCCTCTTCAATAGCGGCGTCTCCTTCGTGTCTCCGGGCAGGCCCCGCCTCACTGAGAATGTCCTCATCCATCGAGGACTTTTTTCGCTTATTATCCTCCCTTGGCTCCAAAGCTGACAGTCCTTCCCCCTCCTTGAGGGGGCACGATCTCATCTACAAGAATCTACCAACGCCTGCGGTGGCGGAATTAATACACATAAAGAAAAGCATTCCTCAAAAGGAAATCACATAGCACATACCGTGGTGCTTTGCTTCCCATCTGCCTTTCGATAGATCTCGCCACTTGCGTTCATCGAAGGTCTAGGAAGCTGCCAGCCTCCGAGCCCAGTCCGCAAGATCGGGGATCTCTTCCAGCATCCACGAGACTGCTGAGAAAGAGAAAAAGAAATATCCTTATAAATCATCGAGATCAAAGGGCGCTAAGGTGCGACATAGTACTTACGTTTGAAGTTCTATTTTTCGGGAAACGACAGGAACTCTGCAGGAATAATGTCGACGGTACTTACTCGGACAAATCAACTCATCTATCCTCGGCTTCGGTCTTCATCATCACTGGCAGTGAAAGGCTTGGTGGATCAGTGTCGTAACGCAATCAAGCCTCGACAATGCAGAGGCCGATATAATCTAATAAGGTGGCTAAGGGTAAACTCGAGCTCAGCCTTTTCTAGTAAAGTACCTTATCATCAGCACTATCCGCTAGAAGGACAGATGAATTTGAGCTAGAGTGACTCGATACCTTTAGCAGAATTCGAGCACTAGGCGGTCGAGGGGGCCCAATGTAAATGGGTTCGTATACACATTCAGGAATCCCTCTACATGGGCCGTAATTTTCTCTTCTCGGGAAGGTATCTACAGCATCACATTTTCTCCCCATCCACAATCTCTCCTCGCGGCCTCGAGCTGATTCTCCTCTATCGATCGAATAAACCTCGACACATGTTCTCGATGACACGGAGCTTCGAAGGGTTTCTCTAATGCAAAGTCTTTCTTCAAAGCAAAACAACTCGAGGTTAACTCGATGTACGCCGGCGGTGTACCACCGACCGAGCAAGAAGTAGAGGTAGATTTTCCCTCTTCTTGGGGAACGGATTTGGGCACAACAACCATAACTATTTGAATAAAGATAAAGAGGAAGAAAGCTCAAGCGGTTTCGCAAGCTGAGAAAAGGAAGAGAACGTTAAAGAGAAAACTAGTTTTGCAAAGTTGCAAGTCCTAAACTGAAGAAGAAGCGAGTTTGTATATATATAGAACAAGCGGCGACTATTCACCCACTTTGAGGGCCAATTAATTCTGACAAGGTCGTTATAGTTTTTGGGGAAGTGTATCGGCGGGGCTATGATCACGCTCAACTATGTCTTATAGAAAGACTAAACGGGCGCTGCAAATATAATCTGGGGTATTACACCCAAAGTCGATCCCACAGAGAATTTTACGTATCAATTGAGTCTATAAAATACTAAACTAGTGTTTAATCAATTTTCTCAAGACTTTTGAATATCAATTTGTGTTGTTTAACTAATTCTACTAACAAAATAATAAACTAGTAATTGACTAACAATTTAATGTAAACAATGATAATAAAGGTCTAAGGTTATGGTTTCCCCCGTTGGTGAATTCTTTCTCGGATACTTCTTATAGCTTGATTAATCGTCTCTATCAATCATGAACTCTCTATCTACCATAAATCTCTCTCAAGTAATTATGATAATTTACTAGACGCACTCTCTCAAGTTACGCTAGCTAGATCGCAATACAGTTCACTTTAGATTGCACCCGAGGTATCGTTATCTCTAATCCAACCTCTAAACCCTCGGTTATGACTTTCGTCTATACTCTGGGAGTGGTGTTGTTCAAACAATTACCTAAATATGCACTCTCTCTCAAGTAGATACATACTAAATAGGCACAGCTAATTGATGGCCATTCAATTAACTACAATAAGAACGTAGTTGAACAAATAGAGAATAATCAATCAAAATATATTAATATCACAAGAAATTCATCCCCAACGGGTTCTACCAAAACCCTAGATTAAAAACTTAGCTACTCATGTTTAGAAGAAACAAAACTACAAGCAAATTGCATAATTGAAATATAAAGAAGAAATACTAGATGTAGAACTCAATGTTCTTGCACTTCAATGGAATTTTCTCCTCTTATTCTCTTCTCTACTTTGATTCACGAAAATCCCCCTTGTAATTGTGTTTTAGGAGTCTATTTATAGGTTTAGGGTGAACCCTAACCGTGTAGGAGATGTCTATTTCACTTGGGAAACACTTAAACCCGTCAAAACTCGGTTTCTGGCCGAACTGGGGACCCTGGCGTT
>ML370153.1:18856-57706 GCA_005239525.1 Nicotiana knightiana
TTTAGCTCCGTTTCCATCTCCACTTCACCTACACATGAAATAAACTCCATTAAGCACATAACAAGTGTATTTTTATCATTAATGCGCATAAAATGTAAGGTATATCACATGTTAAACTATGCAATTTAGTCTCGCATCAGGCCACCTCAGTCACTTCACGGTCATGTCACATGAATGACGCTGCCATACAAAATTCGAGGAATCTAAAACTCCCATGACAACCTAGCCTCGAGAAGGTGTCTGATACCGAGGATCACTGCTACTGCAAGAGCATGCTCAAAAGATCTAGATTCAGAGCTCGAAGGTCGAATTTCGCATAAGCATTGTAGGGAAAAGTTTGAAAGATAAGAAATGAAGAGATCTTTTCCATTCCAAAAATATACTTACAAGGGTATTTTACAAAACTCCCCTGAGGATCCCATGTAAAAAAAAAAAGGAAAAAAAAAAATAGTAAATAAATCTACACTTCGCCTTCACTACTGCCCGAGTCGCTTCCAGAGCCCTCATCCGAAGTAGTTGAAATTGCTGATTCTTCCTCTAAGGCCCTGGCTTCTTCAATCTCGGCATATAGATCGGCACCTTTAGCACTCTCTTCCTCGAAGGCTTGCCTTCTGGCTTGCAAACGAGCATGCGCAAGTGCCCGATCCAGTTTTAGCTCGGCCTTCTCGGATATCTTTCTAGCCCGATCATTTGCGGCGGAAGCATCCCTTTTGTACGAAGAGACAAATTCATCGGCCTCAGACTTGGACGTAGATAATGCAACAGCTTCCTCCTGAGCACCTCGAAGAAGGCCCTGAGTAGAGGATATCTCTCCCCGAAGTATGTCCCTCTCTGAGGCCACGACATCATTCAACCGCGTCAACTCGCGGGTCTCGGCGTCCTTGTCCACAATCTCTCCCCAAAGCTGCCCCACTAGGGCATCCTTTTGCCCAATCTGCAAATACAGAAGACAAGATAATTATCACCAAGTATGATAATAAAAGATAAGATTATGGGAAAAAGGATGATAAGATTTCAACGACATCTTGGAGCGCTCCAAGACAAGCTAATGAAGTCGTACCTCTCTTGGAGCGCTCTCTCCGAGCCTTCCCGGAGGTTGATCAACTCCTCTTCTTTTCGGGGGCATAGAGCCTCCAACTCAATTGACTCCGATATAAGCTTCTCAAGCTCCTCTCCACGATGAGTCAACTCATCTTGCAGCTTGGAGAAGGCCATACAACTTCTTGACCTACAACACAAAGGAAGAAAGTTAGAAAAGCAAGAATAGAAATTCGAAGCATAGAATATTATATAAAGAAGGTCACCTGCTTTTGAAGCCTCTCGAACTCCTCGAGAGAAACGGGGGCATCGATGTTGGTATCCTCCTCAATGCCTTCAAGATAATCTTTGAATGCAGCACCCTCTCCCGAAGAGGTCCCCAAACCGGAGGCATTCCGACCCTGGCATCTCGTATCTCCCCAGGAGAAAATGACAAGCCCGATTGGAATCCCCATCCGACATCAACTTCCACCGGGGCTTCCTCTCGACCCTGAAAAACTTCAGAAGCAAGCCCTCCATGCTCACCAACACGGATTGTGCCATGTCCGACGAGCGACTCGGGGACTGCACTCAAACCCTCCTCGAGGGTCTCCTCAACTCGAGGCAGGTCTACATCGATCACCTCCAAATCAGCAGCCGTCTTCCTAGAAACTTTCGAAGTGTCAACGCTTCATTTTAGCCTTTGTACCAAAGGACAGGTATCATCATCTTCTTCCTCGGCCCTAAGGCTCTCAGCGGCCATTGAGATAAGGACCGTAGCGTCGGTCTTGGGCTTCTGAGCCTTTGCTTTCTAGGATTTCGGAGATGACGCCGATGACTCCCTCTTCCTTTTCTTATCCATGAGGGCCTTCGAAGCCTCATCCTCACCAGGAGGAGGCGGTCTCATCGACGCGCCTTCCCCATGTCCTGCACAGACATGATGTATCAAACTCCCCACCATAGAGAGTACTTACAAGGGTGAAGAAATGACAACAATAAAAGCATGCCGTGGTTCTTAGCCTGCCATCGCGTTTTGGCCAAATCGCGCCAGATGCGCTACCTGTATGGAAGAGCAAAGTCAAAAAGTTTGATCCATCCCGAAAGGTTCTGGACCGCACCGAGGAACCAAACAGTGGCTGCATAATCAGTAGGAAATCAATCAAAAAAGAAGAAGGTCAGATCGGAAGAATAAAAAGAGGTGGTAAAACATATTCGATATAGGGATACTTACGCTTCATATTCCATTCCTCTGGGAACGGCATTCTATCAGCAGGGATGATATCCGAGGTTCTGACTCTAACAAATCAGATAATCCATCCGCAGATCTTTGTCCTCGTCGATGCAGGCAAAGAACGCATTAGAAGACCGACGGTGCATCTTAATTAAACCCCTCGGAAGAGACAAGGGCTATACAATCTGATCAAGTGATCGAGGGTGAAAGTCATTCCCTCGACCATGCTGGAAATGTATCAAATCATATATACAATCCTCTAGAAAGAAGGATAAATTTGACCGAGTGTCACTCGGTATTAACGACAAAAGTCGAGAATCACCGGGTCTATCGATGGAGAAGAAGAATCTACGGGGCCTAGAGTGAAAGGGTATGTATATACACTGAGAAAACCAGTTTTATGTGTCACTATCTTTCTTCAGCAGTGGGGATTTCTACTTGCACCGCCTCCCCCCAACGGCAGTCTAGTTTTACCCTCATGTATCGGTCACTACACTTATATATCGAGACATGGGCTCGCATCGACCCGGTGTAGAAGGTGGTTTTTTTATGGTAAAATTGGAGATGGTATCAAAGGGACTAGGGATGAACTGCTCGATACTTGGAGCAGTTTTTGATTTGCCGTTAGACGGGCGTGATGAAGAAGCGACTCCCTCTTTTTGAGGTACCGTTTTGGAGGTTTTGCCATTATTTTAACTGAGTTTTAAAGAAAGAAGATGAAGAATCAAGCAGAAAGAGGATGAAAGTAGAAAACAATTAGTAAATTTTAAAGGCTTGAAGATGTTGTAAAATTGTGAAAGACAAATTATTGAAGTATTTATAGAAGCCATTTGGGCATGTTTGAAGCGGAAAGGCCGAACCAATAGCGGTTTATGGGCTTCTCGAGAATCGTGCTGACAACTAGCTCTGTGCAGCCTTTATGTTACGTCATTTAATGTTCTGATGACGCTGACATCATAATAGGGATATCAAAGAGGTAAGAATTCAAGACCGTTTCTTGTCACTTCATTCTATGAAACGCGGGGACTATCTGTATATGGATAAAATCGGTGAGCCCAAATTTTATGATTATTACGGCACTCCATAGCCCGTCTTCAGAGGGCTCGAAGCAGCTCGAGTTTTGACATCGAGGAAGCACATCGAGTATTCTCCACGCTCGACCTCGAGGCGGTGTAAATTGAATACCATCATGAAAAAGCGGGAAATTCCCAAAAGGCACGTAATTAAAGCTGATCAAGTCCGCAAAAATAGTACAAGTCCGTACCGTGACATTAAATAGTTGTACAAGCTGCATTTCTTTGTAATAAATACACATGTACTATGTTGGGATTCCCCCTCTTTTATATAAGGGACCTTTGTCACTTTCTAAGATATATGATATTCAATACAGGAACAAGAACATTCTCTGCTCTCTAACTCAAACATTCTCTACAATTGTTCCTTTGATTTATTGTCTTTCATTTATTGCGTTCATTAATTGTTATTCATTTATTGCTCATCATTGATCATAAAGAGGCCATATTCTAGGCCTCCAATATTTTTGCATACTCATCTACCGCTCTCTGTCAAACCCTCGAGCTCGACCTCGAAGCCCTATTTCGACCAAGCTCGAGACCCTGTCTCATAACCGCTCGGTTTGCATAACTCTGTTATCCTTCACTCTTGTCTCATTTTTCTTACCTCTGACTTAGCATCTATTGCCTAAACAACTAGTATTAAAATAGATCACATATTTTTAGAACCACAAAATCAAATATAATTGTAATTACCATTTTCACGGTAAACATGCAGTTATTTCTGTAGAAAGATTGTAGATAAATTGTTACTTATGAAAAAGTTTGTTGAAGTTTAATTGTAGCAGATTTGTGCTACAATTATTTTACCCTATGTTTTATTATTTTATCCAGTATACTAGTTCGAACAATAGGAAACATTGTGTAGTTTTTATCTTCACTGGTTGAAAGTTATTAGTACTTGATCTCATTATTGTTAGCATATAACTCCTTTTCAACTTAATTATTATGTATCTGTCAACTCCAGATTATGTAGTTATTTTGTAGATTTTTTGTAGATAAATTGTAAGAATCATTAATAACTAATAATTTGTGTTAAAGATAATAAAACAATTGTGTATTATAGATAGAAGTCATTCATATTCCAATCAAGCTATGAAAGTATGAACTCAATACAGAATAGTAATTAAACAAATAATTAAAAACTAACTACATTAAGAGTTGAAAACACCTCAACTGTTACACATCAACTATAATTCTCCTGAACTCATCAACACTTTTTAGCAAAAAATCTGTTCACCATATAAAATTTTATTTCTTCTTGGGAGAATTCTTGTAAGATATTTTGTTATGCCCTTCTACTCCGCATTTGCCACTTGAAACCTTGTACTTATTTGCATTTACTTCATCATATGTTTTGTATCTTTGTTTTTTAGGTCTTATGGGTTGTCTTTTCCCGGTAGGTGGATTTAAAACTTCTTCAATTATACGTTGGGGCACATTCCATTTGCTTTCATCAGGTAGGGGGTCTACTGGTATTTCATAAGTATGCAAAAGTCTCTTCCTCGTGTAATAAGGAGAACAATAATTTTTATAAGACTCATTCATGTGCCTTAAAGCAGCCAAAGCATGTGCACAAGGAAGTTCATCAAGATGGAATTGTCCACAACTACATCTCTTATTTTCAAGACAAACAATATAGCGCTTCACACCATCTATCACTGTATGAATGTGATCATTTGAAGCCCTCACCTACAATTACATTAATAACACACAACAAATTATCTACAAAATAGCTACAAAATATTTACAATAATTCAAGAAATTTTCTACAATGCCTGTTAATATTTTACTTTGATGCAATAAATGATCAGATGTTATTGGATATAGCTTACTCTAAGCTTCTGCGGCAATGTTCTGTTGTCCTCAAACTCTTTGTTGTATTTTTTTCCCAAGGTATGTGAATGTACCCTTTTCTTTCAATAACTTTTCATTAGTCCAACATTCAAGAAGAGTCCTCATGTACTCTAATAGTTCTACTATCGGCATCTCTCTTGCATCTCTTGTTACCGCATTCAACGAATATACAATGTTTGATGTCATAGTCCAAGTTCTGTTCACCGTAGAACATACTCGAGACCATCTATGATAGTCAATATCGTATAAGTATGCTTTAACATGCGGGTCAATCTTTTCAATCTTTGACATCCTCTCATTAAATTCATCAAGCGTGTATGATCATGGCGTGGCAAAGTACAATTCGTTTAACTTTAGATGACTCTTCTTAAACTTGGACCTTATATTTGTCTAAATATGCCACATGCAAGAATAATATGGCATGCCGGGATAAACAATATATGTTGCCTTCAAGATAATCTCATTCCGATCCGAAACGACACACATATTTGGTTTTTCACCATATGCATGTTTGAATTTCTCAAAAAATCACTTCCACGATGCATCATTTTCTGAATCAACAACATCATATGCCAGTGGTAATATGCTACCTAATTATGTGGTAAAAAGCAATTCAATTTACATCATAAAAAATGCAGAAGAATAAATATACATAAAAACTACAACTTTTCAACAATAAATCTACAATACCTACAAAAACATACAAACTACAATATTTTTACAATAAATCTACAATACCTGATGCATCCATTGTGCTGCTGTTAGCATTATTCCCCTGTATGCTGACTTAAAGAAGGTCCCATCAACTACTACAACTGACCTACAATATTTCCAACCACGATTGACGTACAAATCGCAACAAATGCATACAAGAAACAATCATCGTCGGTATTCTTCAATTTAACTACCGACCATAGATAAGTCTTTTCTAGAATATACAAATAACTAGGCAATCGACTGTAGGAGTCAGCAGGATGACCTCTCAAAAACTCCAATGCCTTTTCCTTTGCTATCCAAGCTTGCATGTATGTTAAGTTCACACCGTGTTCAGACAACATATCAGTTTGTATGTCTTTTGGTGTGTAAATTGTCTAAGGATCAGCATATTTTGGTATAACCATGCTACCCACTACCATGGAAGTAGGTTTGTGTTGTATTTATGTATTGTCCATCAAAGAGCATGTATGCAAGCTGTTGAATTTTCGAACCTTGAACATTACTGATTCATTTATGTTGGTTGACTTGAAGTGCCATGTACAATTTTCCCCAACACATACCAGGCAGTAGCTACAGAAAAAAAGTTTAAACAATGATATGAAAAATGTAGATTTAAAAAAAGGCTGTTTTAGCATAGAAATAGCATATTTAACAATTTATATATAAAAAAACTACAAACTATCTACAATTTGTATTCAAAGATATCACAAAAAATGAAGAAGTAAAAAAATACAAATAAACTACAAATTAAACAAAAAATGATTTTTGACCATTGATTTGTTCCTACCTTCTAGCACTAGATCTTTTCACCCTAAATTGGAACTTGTTCATGACAGAATAGTGCTTCATTACACTGGCAATTGTTTGCTTGTCTTTGTATACTTGGCCTACTTCAATAACAGTTGGTGTCTTTTATGTTATGATTATACTTTCATAATCCACTATCGCCAGAGATGTTGGCATATCAATAAAATTCAGTGTTCCAGATCAACCTGCAAAAAATTAAAGCTAAATACAGTTATGAACTATATTGTAGATATTTTGTAGTAAAATTATAGAACGAATGAAATTCAATAGTTATATTGATCTACACATGTTAAGCTGTTTTTTTGTATAAATATTGTAGAACAAATAAAATTCAATAGTAATATATATCTACAAATGATATGTAGTTTTTTCGTAGAAAAATTGTAGAACAAATAAATATAAACAAATTTCACTACTGATGTAACATATCAAACTTCCAATTGTGTTCGAATTAGAGATACTCAATTTCAAACTGAAATCACGCACTGTTATACATAGCGGATACATTCCTAAGCTTTTGTTTTTCTTTTCCGTCTCCGTGTACACTCCAACTCCCATATCATTCATAATTTCCATTGGAGGACAATGTTCGTTGAAAATGTATTTGATTTCGATTTATTTTTCTGATGTATCGATTATTAGATGCTCTGCGATTGTAGAATTCAATAGGCTATAACTTGCATCTTCGCTGACTACAATTCCATCGACTTGAAAATCTTTGTATCTCCCAAAGATATTTCAATTCCCATTTAGGTGAAGCATAATAGCTATTTTTGACATAATTACGCGTGATTCAGTAAAATTGTAGCTAATTTATTCGATTTTGATTGTGAAATCAGAATATACAGTGAAAATAGAGTATTTTTGGAAAATAGTGTACCAAAGTTGTGAGAGAAACATGCTTAATTAATAGCGAGATTTGCATTGAAGAAAATCTGAAAGAATCCTTAATATCCCAAATTCGCACGCCTATAAAAGGAATTATACAGCTGAAAGGATTCTGTTTTAAATGAGTTGTTTATATTTTGTAGAAAAAATATGTCCAGGTCGGGTAATATGCTAATCATGGATATTTTTGGTAATATAGTTTCATATATGGTATAGGAATGAAAAAAACCGTTTTTTATATCTTTGTTTATAAATTATTACAACTAGTCCGTCAGCATTTCACTAAGGGTATTTTTGGAAGCCATCAGGTAATTGAAATTGGTGTAATTACTATGGTAGTAATTATACAGCCTAGTAATTACATTGTATTGTAATTACGACGACTTGTTTGTCATAATGTAATTGTAGTTGTATACGGTAGAAATTGGGCTACCCGATTTCACTATTCAGTTGAGATAGAAATGTTACGTCGAAGAGCTAGGACGTCGAGTCCAAAATCGAAGCCTCTTTTCAGATGAGGTAGACATCAGTCGAAGCTAGAAAGAGACAGACTCCGAGTAACATAGACATAGCTTTATAACAGAAATGGTGAGATATACGCGATTGGTCGAAGATCGTGGCGTGAATCTCAGAACAGATCAGTCTATGGCGGTTAATCAACTGTTAATATGATTTCCTACTATAATCAGAACTCTACCTTAATTAGGACTCCTCTATTATATAAAGAGGAATTCCATTCATTTGTATTCATCATTGCTCACTGAGGAAGATATATACAATCATTTCTTTCTTGCTTGTTACTTTACTTACTGTTCATCTGAGTTGCTTTATTGTTCATACTACATCACCTCGAGATTAGTTCGAGGTCAAGGATATACTGGTTTGATTTATTTTACAGTCTAATTTGTCTATTTACTTTCTCGTTTATCAATTGGTATTGCACGAAAGCACATATCCTTAAAACCACAGTATAAGTTTAATTGTTATCCGAATTTTAGGGTAAACAGTTTGACGCCCACGGTGGGGCTAAGGATAATAGTGATTATTCAATACATATTCTGATAACACATCCTATTACACACTTGTTTGTTGTCAAGTATCTTTACTTTCAGGTTAAAACATGTCAAACTCACAAAACACACCCACACATGATGAAAATGGCCTCAGATTTCACGGGAAAAATGACAATGTAATTGCTCCAGGGGTCGAGATGCCACAAGTAGATCTCGAGGGAGCACCGGTTTTCAACCCAGTCGACGTGAGTTCACACATTGTTTTGAATGCAAATCTAGGCGCAGACCCCGAAGGGAGTGGACGTGCAAAAGGCCGATCTGGTGGCCAAGGCGCACAGGGCGGAGGAGGCGGGGGAGTCAGCCTCTAGGTAATATTCGAAATGCTGCACGCTCAACAAGTCGGTGTTGCACAACTGCAAAAATAACATAGATCCCCCAGTGGGGTCGAACTGGAGGCCACCCACCATACCGAACCCGTACCGGAGAGGTAGAATAATGATGAATCGGGGACCGATCCTGCAGTAATGAGAATACTCGAGGAACTCACCAAAAGAATTGAGTCAGGAGAGAAGAACATTGAAGCTAATGATAAGAAAGTGGAAATATACAACTCTCGAGTAGATCAGATACCAGGAGCACCACCAATCTTGAAAGGGATGGACTAGAAATTTGTACAGAAGCCGTTTCCTCCAAGTGCGACTCTGAAACCCATTCCAAAGAAGTTTTGTATGCCGGATATACCTAAATACAATGGAACCACCGATCCCAACGAGCATGTCACCTCCTACACATGCTCCATCAAGGGTAATGACTTGGAAGATGATGCGATCGAGTTTGTTTTATTGAACAAGTTCGGAGAGACTCTATCAAAGGGGCCATGATTTGGTACAACAATCTGCCGCCAAATTCCACTGACTCATTTTCCATGTTAGCAGACTCTTTTGTAAAGGCACATGCTGAGGCCATAAAGGTTGCGACAAGGAAATCAGACATATTCAAAGTAAAACAGAAGGATAATAAGATGCTGAGGGAGTTCGTGTCCCGATTTCAAATGGAACGCATGGAGTTGCCACCGATCACAGATGATTGGGCCTTTCAAGTTTTCACTCAAGGGTTGAACGAATGGAGTTCGATAGCATCACGTCAACTGAAGCAAAATTTGATCGAATATCCGGCGGTGACTTGGGACGATGTACATAATCGTTACCAATCGAAGATCAGGGTCGAGGATGACCAATTAGGAAATCCTTCCGTTTTGGTGTATCCAAACAGGTCCACAGTTAAAAATCAGAGGGACGTCGACAGGGAGCCTCGGTCGAACAAAGACCGATATCAGGTGTACATCACAGATCGCAGGAACAACGACCAGGGATACAATTCTGCCCGAAATGATCAAAGAAGTGATCTAGGACAGAATTCTCGGGGACTTATGAGAAAAAGTGGGTTTGATAAGTACGCCGATCCTTCAGAAGCACCTCGGTTGTCAGAATAAAATTTTAGTGTCGACGCATCGGGCATTGTATCGATAATTG
Source organism: Nicotiana knightiana (assembly GCA_005239525.1). NCBI lineage: Eukaryota > Viridiplantae > Streptophyta > Magnoliopsida > Solanales > Solanaceae > Nicotiana > Nicotiana knightiana. The sequence continues at coordinate 28,992 of ML370153.1, forward strand.
GAAGAATCAAAGATACTCGATGGCAACACCCATACAGACTGATTCTTCCCAAAGAAACCCAAACTTGATGTGTAAATATCATGGCACGCATGGTCACAGGACCGAAGATTGCTGGAAATTAAGGGAAGAAGTAGCTCGTCTATTCAACGAGGTCCACCTTCGAGAGTTTCTAAGTGATCGAGCCAAGAATCATTTCAGAGAAAGGGACGCTAACAGGAAAAATGAACAGGATGAGCCGTAGCATGTAATCTATACGATCGTCGGCGGGGTCGATATTCCACAAGGACCCATATTTAAACACACTAAGGTATCGATTACTAGGGAAAAAAAGACCCGAGATTTTGTGCCAGAAGGCACCGTATCATTCAACAATGAGAAAGCTGAAGGAATTTCTCAACCTCACAACGACGCCCTGGTAATTTCTATCTTATTAGATAAAGTTCAAGTTAAGCGTGTTTTAATGGATACAGGTAGCCGATCAAGGGTCGTGGAGCAGCTCCGCCTACAAGATCAAATCGTGCCCGCAGCTCGGGTCTTGAATGGTTTCAATATGTCCAATGAAAAAACTAAAGGACAGATCATCCTACAGGTGAACATGGATGGAACTATCCAAGATACCAAGTTCCACGTAATCTAGGGCGACATGAGGTACAACACCCTACGTGGGAGGCCTTGGATTCTTAACAAGAGGGTAGTCCCTTCGACTCTCCACCAAATGATGAAATTCTCGATGTCCCCCGCGGTAAAAATAGTGTATGGGGAGCAGCATGCTGCAAAAGAAATGTTCGTGGTCGATGAGGTAATACCAATATCGGCACTATCAACATCGAAGAGAAACAGGAAGCCAAATAGCAATTACAACCACCAGCCTCGACTGAATCGGAGAATCAGGAAATAAAGGGAGAAAATGAAGATTTTTTTACCCCTCGAACTTTCGTTGTTCCTGAAGAATTCGTCGCCACCAAATCAACGGTTGAAGAGCTGGAACATGTTATATTGATCGAGTACCTGCCCGAGATAAAGGTATACCTGGGGACGGGGTTGACCCCCGAGCTGAGGAAAAAGCTTATTAAATTCCTTATAGATAACATAGATTTTTTTGCTTGGTCCCACTTAGACATGATAGGGATCCCACCAAAGATAACAACACATCAGTTGAGCCAGGACCCAAAGTTCAGTCTAGTGAAGCAAAAGAGAGGCCCCAGTCCGAGGTAAAGCACGCATTCATCAAGGACGAGGTAACTAAATTTCTCAAAATAGGGTCCATTCGGGATGTAAAATATCCCGAATAGTTAGCCAATGTAGTCGTAGTCCCAAAAATAGGGAACAAACTTAGGATGTGTGTAGATTATAAGGATTTGAGCAAGGCATGCCCCAAAGATTCTTTTTCATTTCCTAACATCGATCGCATGATCGACGCCACGGCCGGCCACGAGATCCTTAGCTTTCTCGATGCTATTCCGGGTACAATGAAATTCAAATGAACCCGGAAGACCAAAAAAAGACATCATTTATCACCAAGTATGGAACATATTGTTATAATGTAATGCCCTTCGGGCTAAAAAAATGGAGGAGCTACCTACCAACGCCTAGTAAATAAAATGAAATAGGTAAGTCAATGGAAGTGTATATTGATGACATGCTAGTTAAGTTCTGCGTGTAGAGGACCATTTGACACATTTGCAGGAAACATTCAAGATACTGAGAAAATACAACATGAAGCTCAACCCTCGAGAAATGTGCTTTCGAGGTTGGTTTGGGAAAGTTCCTCGGCTTCATGGTATCTAATCGGGGATCGAGATTAACCCCGATAAAATCAAGGCAATCAAAGACATCACCACTGTGGATAGCGTTAAAGCCGTGCAAAGGCCGACCAGGCAGATAGCTGCAAGTCAGATCGAAGCCATAGATTCTTCTCATTACTCAAAAAGAAGCATGACTTCGCCTGGACCCCGGAATGCCAACAGGCGTTGGAAGAATTGAAATGGTATGTCTCGAGCCTACCATTGCTTCATAGTCCAAAGGCAGATGAGAAGCTCTACTTATACTTGGCAGTCTCAGAAATCGCGGTGAGTGGCGTCTTAGTTCGAGAAGAGCAAGGTACGCAATTTCCTATCTACTACGTAAGTCGAACTCTAGGAGAAACACAAACTAATACCCACACTTAGAAAAATTGGCACTTGCTCTAATAAGCGCCTCTAGGAAGCTAAAACCATACTTTTAATGTCACCCCTATGTGTATTAAATACTTACCCACTTCGTAATGTTTTACATAACTATCGGGTTTATTGGCCAAATGGGTCGTCGAACTCATTGGATACGATATCGAGTTTAAACCTCGAACAGCCGTCAAGTCTCAAATTTTGGCGGACTTCGTGGCCGACTTCACGCCAACCCTCGTACTCGAAATTGAAAAGGAACTTCTGTTGAAATCGGGTACATCATCGGGGGTGTGGCCCCTTTATACAGACGGCGCTTCGAATGTGAAGGGTTCTGGGTTAGGCATCTTTTTGAAGCCGCTCTCGAGCAATACTCTTAGACAATACATCAAAACTTCTAAATTGACTAACAATAAGGCCGAGTACGAGGCCATGATTGCAGGTCCCAAACTTGCTAAAAGCTTGGGAGCAGAAGTCATCGAAGCCAAGTGACTCCTTGCTGGTAGTAAACCAAGTAAACAAGACCTTTGAGGTTCGAGAGGATAGAATACAAAGATATTTGGACAAGCTGCAGGTGGCTTTACACCGTTTTAAAGAATGGACTTTGCAGCATATACATCGAGAGCAGAACAGTGAAGTCGATCCCCATATAAATTTGGGATCATCGGTCGAGGATGATAAAATCAGCTCGAGGACTGTTGTTCAACTCTCAAGATCCGTAATCAAAGAGGGTCACGCTGAGATAAACTCCAAGAGCCTAACTTGGGATTGGAGTAATAAATATGTCGAATATTGGAAAAATAGAAAGCTCCCATCGGACCCTAAAGAATCGAGGGCTCTACGAATAAAAGTTGCTTGGTTCATATTAGTTGAGGATGGAACGTTGTACAGGAGGTCGTTAGATGGACCATTAGCAGTATGCTTGGGACCAGGGGACACCGATTATGTCCTTCGAGAAGTTCACGAAGGTACTTTTAGGAACCACTTCGGTGTCGAATCACTAGTTCATAAAATGATTAGAGTAGGATAATATTGGGATAGTATGGAAAAGGACACTAAGGACTTTGTTCGAAAATGTGATAAGTATCAAACTTATGATTCACCAGTCCAGAGAACAACTTCATTCGATCCTATCCCCATAGCCATTTATGAAATGGGGGATGGATATCGTCATCCCTCTGCCATCAGCCCCAGGTAAAGCTAAATTCGTTTTGTTTATGACTGACTATTTTTCTAAATGGGTTAAAGCACAAGACTTCGGGAAAGTCAGACAACAAGAAGTTATAGACTTCATCTGGGATCACATCATATGCCGATTCGGGATACCTGCCGAAATTGTATGCGACAACGGAAAATAATTCATCGACAGCAAGGCAACAAAGTTTCTCGAAGAGCATAAAATAAAAAGGATCGTATCGACGCCATATCATCCAAGAGAAAACAGACAGGCTGAGTCAACAAACAAAACCATCATTCAGAATCTGAAGAAACGGTTGAGCGGTGCCAAGGGAAAATGGAGAGAAATCCCACCCGAAGTCCTTCGGGCATATCGAACAACATCGAAGTCCAGTACGGGGGAAACCCCGTTCTCCTTAGTATATGGCTTCGAAGCCTTGATTCCAGTCGAAGTCGGGGAACCTAGTGCCAGATTTTGACACACAACAGAAGAATCAAATCACGAGGCTATGATATACTAGCCTCGAACTATTGGCTGAAAAGAGAGAAGTTGCCCTCGTCCGAATGAATGCACAAAAGCAGCGCGTCGAAAGGTATTATAATCGAAGGACCAACCTTCGCCACTTCAGAATCGAGGACTTTGTCCTGAGGAAAATCACCATCAACACTCGAGACCCTAATGAGGGAAAACTCTTCCCAAATTGGGAACGACTTTATCAAGTCCTCGATATCGTCGGAAAGGAATTTTACAAGCTAGACACGATAAATGGAGAACAACTACCAAATAATTGGAATATTTCACTCCTTAAGAGATATTATTGCTAAGGTATGACTTTCTCCCTTTTCAATTATATTTTACACTAACCTGTTTTCAGGTGATCGAGCAAAGGTATCAAAATCATCATGCGGAAACATATTAGGACCCAAAGGCACGTGTTTCACTCTTTTTCCCTTCGACCGGTTTTTATCCCAAATGGGTTTTTCCAGAAAGGTTTTTAATGAGGCAACCATTGTTCGTGCTGACTCAGAGTATCCGAGGTCTCCTTACATTTAACCTCGAATACTGGGGGACATCACCCTCGGATTATTTTCAAGGAAAAATACTTCATGTCAAAAGGGCCCCGATCGGAAAACTTTGTAATAGTCCAAACAGTCGAATGAACCGTGTCCATATATATTAGTCGAGCCCCAATGACAAAACATGTACACATGTATGAGCTATTCAAAGAAGTAATTTTCTTTATCAAATATCTTGTGCTTCAACAAAAGTTTTCTAATTTACAAGTTCCATACTTATGATTTTACAATTACACCTCGAACAATCGACCCCCTACTCGGGGACGGCCGTTGAAAATCAACATGTTCGAATTATCTAAACTTGAAACCATAAGACCTCAAAGAGGCATCCCCCGATTTATAGGCCAAGGCCATCATTTTCGAGGACTAACACTTCGAAGAAGTTCGAAGTGTTATCGGGAAATAAGCTCACGAGGCATACCCAAAGGATACGGCCAAAGTAACGCGGCTCAGAGACGTCCGAATCCCGCAAGAAAAATAGGCCTTCCAATTCTTGGAAAACCGGTTTAAAAAAAGGCTAGCCTCGGCAAAATAACCAAATAGCTTTGACAATATCAGCCCTCAAAAAAACTTAAGAGGTATCAAATTTTTTAAATACAAATTTGTGCTAAGCATAAAAGGTAAAGGGGTTTCGATCAATATCAAACCGAAAGAGGGAAGAAAACCATTATTTTACGGTTGTATCGTCCCGGTTCAAAGAGCCTAAGGGCCAACACACTTTGAGTTCGAGAACACATTCTCACTCGATTCTAACCTAAGGGTTCCACTATCTCGAGTTCGAATAAAAACCTACTCGACTACAGATCGAGGATCCATTATTATTCAACACAAACCTAAGGCTTTTATTGCTTCGGGTTCAAGTTTTATTCGAACTCGACTATAAAAGCAATATTGTTATTATGACTTCGAGCCACCTAAAACCAAAGTCTCAAACATATTGTTCCAGGCATAAAAATAAGCTAAGTGTTTACAAATCACGAAGCAAGACAAAATTTAAAGAAGGAATTCAAAAGCAAATGTTCTTTATATATATACATTTGAACAAAAATATGTACCAAGGACCGACGAAGGTCTTACCAAAAAAAAAATGTAAAAATAAAGTCCTAACTATGCTCGAGGTTGGATTCTTCCTTGGGGGCAGCTTCCTCTTCGAGCCCCTCTCTATTATCGGATCAGTCTTTGCTGCCTTTATCGTTATCGTCGTCGTCATCATCGGAGGAGGCAAGCAACCTAGCATCGGCTTCAAGCACCTTAGCTTGAGTTATCTCCTCAGAGAGGTCAAAACCTCGAGCGTGAATTTCCTTGAGGGTATCCCTCCGAGATTGACACTTATCCAATCAGTACTTCATCGCACTCGATCGGTAGCCTCCCTCAGCTAGGTTTGAACAACCTCAGCGTCAACCAAGTATACGGCTATTGACTTGTCAGCCTGGGGCTTTGCCTTTTCGACCTCAGCTTGGGCCTCAGCAAGTCCGGCTTCGAGCTCTTCGATTCTTTTTGCCATGGCTGAACTTTTCTCCCCACCATTCCAAAGTTGAACCCCGACCGATGACAGTTAGGCCAAGGCAGCCTCCTTCTCCACAACAAGGCGGTCCATGCCTTCTTTCCACCGATGTTAGTTAGCTTTAACCTGATCGACTTCCCCCCGGTATAGCTCGATCCTCTAAATGTTTTGCTACAACTGAAATATCGAAGTATTAGCCTCCACCCTTGGATCAAGTCTGTATTTTTTCAAAAGAACATTTACCTACTCGTTCAGCTCGACCTCCTCCTTACGAGTCGTGGCCAAGTCTGCTCGAAGATCCCTGAGCTTTTCATCCTTTTGCCTACAAAGGAGATTTATAGCATTTCTCTCCTCCGAGATCCTCTGGAGCGCGGCCTCACAATGGCTCGGGTCAGCCCGAGACTTGGAAAAAGCCTATACGAGAAGTGAAAAATAAGTTATGATGAAGGAAGAAAAAGGAAAAGAGAATTGCAACAACAAAGATCATCACTTACTCGAGATAGAAGGCGTTGGGCCTCATCGAAGAGGGTAGACGCATCATTAAGGTCGGAGGCATCGTCGACCCCCGATAAAGAAATACCGAAAGGAATCCTCTTCATTAGGGACTCCGCCTATGTCGGGGGTCCTCATGGCCCCGGCCTCTCTAATCGCCCCCTCGGAGTAATCCGGTAGAGAAGTCGAATGACCTATTGTCACTGCCCCGAGAGAATCATCGGGGCGCTCTGATCGGCTCTCGAGGTCTCAGAACCGGCCCTCTCTGCTATGTTCGATGGTCGAGGGACAATCTCGACCTTAGGCGATTCGGGGCCTTCACCCGAACTTTTCTTCGAAGCCTCCTCATCATGAGGCTGGATATCGACAACCGCCTCTAGTTTTGAAGGCTTGGCGGCCTCAGCGATCTTCCTTGTTCGAATCACCAATGCCGAGTCATCAACTTCTTCTTCTTCTTCCTCTCTCAGCCTTTGGACCGAGTCTATAGAGAGGAAATATTTTCCTCCTCGTCTTTCTAGCTGGGTCCTTTTTGGGTTTGGGGTCCTCAGGCAACGAGACCCCCTTCCTCTTATTATCTTTCCCCGATTTCAGAACTGGGGACCTAATATCTTCCTCGCCACTCGGAGGCCTCAAAACCGCATCCTTATTCAGGCCTGCACAAAAGGAAACTTGGTGAAAAAAAGAAGTATGGTTGGCACCTCGAAAATAAGGAAGAAAAACTCATCGTGATTCTTTGCCTCCCACTTGCCCTTAGCCAGGTCACACCAACAACGCTCGGCATGAGAGGAAGTCGAGGCCAGCTTTCGAACCCAGTCCTCGATGTTAGGGACCACTCGAGGCATCCAGGAAACCGATGCATGACAAAAAAAGATGTTAGATAAAGAAAAAATAGGAACATGAAAATGATCAGTGAAAAGTTACTTATGCTCGGGGTTCCACTTCTCGGGGAATGGAATTTCTTTCTTTGGGATGAGGTCGCAGGTCCTCACCCGAACAAACTGGTTCATCCAACCCCGGTCCTTGTCTTCATTGATACTCAAGAACAAAGCTTTGGTAGCTCGACGTTGAATCTTGATCAACCCTCGAAAGAGTCGGGGTCGATAGAGTCTCATGGGATGGTTGAGGGTGAACGGAAGCCCCTCAATTTTGCTGGAGAAGAAACGGAGCATGATTACGATGCGCCAGAAAGATGGGTGAACTTGGCCGAGGGTCACCTGGTACCTCTTGCAGAAACCGATGATGAGTGGGTCAAGGGGACCTAACATGAAGGGGTAAGTGTAAACACTTAGAAACCCCTCCACGTGGGTGGTGATACTCTCTTCAGGGGAAGGGATGTGTACAACAACTTCATCCCCCCAGTTGCAATCCCTTTTTACCGCCTCGATATGTCTCGCCTTTATTGAGAAGATGTATCTCGACACGTGCTCACATCGGCTAGGGACCGATGGGGGATTCTCAACTTTAAAATCAGACTTCAGAACGCACGGGCCAGGAACATACTCGCTAGGTTGCGGTTCCACCGACGTTTTGTCATCGGCCGGCCGGGAAGAAGAGGAGGAGGCTTTCTCCTTTTGCGGAACAGTTTTGGAAGTTTTTGCCATTGATTCAAGTAGAAGGAAGTGGAAAGAGTTGAAATTTGGTGGTTTGAAACTAGCAAGGTGCGCTCAAAGAGTGATGAAAGGGAAGATATGGAAAGAGTTTAAAACTTAGAAGGATTTATCATAATGGAAGTAAAAGCTTTGATTCAACAAAAGAGTCCATCTTTATAGAACTACGCTGACGGTTCGACGGTGCTAGTGGTTGATCGCCCACTGACACGCACTAATGATTTGGGGAACTGTACCGACGGGATATTTCGGTCACCTCCATCGCTTACGTCACGGAGATGACATCACTGTTTATCGAGGTCATGAGAAAATTGAGGCTCAAGTCATTTCTTATCACTTTATCCTAAGAAACGAGGGGACTATCTGTATACGGTAGAAATCGGGGCTACCCGATTTTACTATTCGATCGAGATAGAAATGTCACGTCGAAGAGCTAGGACGTGGAGTCTAAAATCGAAGCTTCTTTTCCGATGAGGTCGACATCAATCGAAACCAGAAAGAGACAGACTCCGAGTAACATGTGCATAGCTTTATAAACGAAAGGGCGAGATATACGCGATTGATCGAGGATCGTGGCGTGAATCTTACAACAGATCAGTCTATGGAGGTTAATCAGCTGTTAATATGATTTTCTACTATAATCAGAAGTGTACCTTAATTATGACTCATCTATTATATAAAGAGGAATTTAATTCATTTGTATTCATCATTGCTCACTGAGGAAGATATATATAATCATTTCTTTCTTGCTTGTTACTTTACTTATTGTTCATCTTAGTTCCTTTATTGTTCATACTACATCACCTCGAGGTTACTTTGGTTCGAGGTCGAGGCTTAACTTATATACTAGTTTGATTTATTTTACAGTCTAATTTGTCTATTTGCTTTCTCGATTATCAAATGGTATTGGACGAAATCACATATCCTTAAAACTACAGTATAAGTTTAATCATTATCCGAATTTTAGGGTAAACAGTAGTGTAATTGCAACTCTACTGTTTGGTTGCACAAGTGTAATTACACAGTTAAATTAACTTATATATATATATATATATATATAAAGTTAATTATCAAAAAATTTAAAGTTAAGATTTAACAAATATATGCCTTTATAAAATTAAATTTGACATTTATGATAGATATTATTATTTTTAAATATATTAATTACTAATCATATATTTGTAACTAATATTATAAGATAATTGATATGCATTTTTTAAATTAATGATATTTTACTTTAATCAATTACAAAAACTAAAAGTACATATTCAACATCATGAACCGCATGCTTGATAAAATGATTAGAATTTGTCATAACATTACTCAAATGTTTTACAAAAAGATAATCTATCAATTTTAACTGAAAAATGAATGACACACAATCTAAATTAGTAAGTGGATACTAAAGCAAATAAAATGGAAGTAAAAATATAACCTATATTCAAAATCCAAAAAAAGAAATTAACATAATAATCTTGTGTAAAATTACAACATAACATCAAATAAGTTTCAACAAAAATTAAGTAAATATAATTCAAAAGAATTGGAAAACATAAGTTCATAACCTCATTCAACAATGAGATTTTATGTAACGACCCACCGGTCGTTCCGTAGAAATTTTATTATTATTCTTTTTTTTACCTTGTCATAGGTTGGTTATACTATTTATGATGTGTTAGAGTTGGTAGGCTCGGAATCGGAATGGCTGTAGCAAGAATCTAGTCATTTAGTATTTAAAAGTAGCTATATAGTTGAAAAAGTCAACTGAGAGTTGACTTATTGGTAAATGACCTCGGAATGCGGATTTATGATTCGGATAGAATCATTAGGTGATTTGGGACTTAGGAGTGTGTTCAGAATATTTTTATGATGTCCGGTGTAGAATTAGGCTTGAATTGGCGAAAGTTAGTTTTTGGTGATTTCCGGTCGGCGGTGAAAAATAGGCTATCGGGGTCGGAATGGAATTCTGGAAGTTGGAACAGATCTTTAATGTATTTTTGGATATGTCTGCAAAATTTCAGGTCAATCAGATTAGTTTTGGATAGTTTCGGCATCGTTGGTAGATTTTAGAAATTTCAAAGTTCTTAGGCTTGAATCCAGCGTGATTTTGATGTTATTTTTAGTATTTTGGGAGTGCAAATAAGTTTGAATAATCAATTATGATGTGTTGGTAACTTTGGTTGGGGTCCCGAGGGGTTCAGGATTGATTTCGGGCAATTTCGGCCTTAGAGAATTGCTAGTTTTCTGGTTTTTGTGCAGCAGGAAATCCTTCACTGCGATCGCGTGAGGAGAGACGCGATCGTGTAGTTCAAATTGAGAGGGGAAGAATTTTGCTCTCTGCGATCGCATAAATGTGTTCGCGATCGCAGAGGTTGAGCAGGTTGAGCAGTGCGATCGCGTGGAGCATGTTGCGGTCGTGTAGTGTAAATGAGGGGGCGCGTGAGTGGGGCAGTTGGTCATCGCGATTGCGTGAATAGGGGTGCGATCGCAGCGGGCTGGAAATTGGAGCTCCGCGAGCGCAGAGAGTATTTTTGGGCAGCTGAGAAATTGTGCTTCGCGATCGCGATGTGGGTCCCGCGATCGCGATGAATAAAGAACTGGACAGTATTTAAATAAACTCTCCGTGACCAATACCTATTTTTACACCATTTTTGAACGGAAAAAGAGCTTTTGAGGCGATTTTGAAGAGAGGAAATCATAGTTCTTCATTGAGGTAAGGATTTTGGACCCTAAAACTCGATTATATATGATTAAGGAACAAGATATCAGTGTTTAATCCATGAAAATCAGTAGAAAAAGATTAAGTTAAGGCTTGAGATTATGAGGCCTTTAGGGATCGATTTACGGGGTTAAACAAACTCCAATTTTAGCGTTCTTTATATGTACGAACTCGTGAGATGATGAAGAAAATTTTGGTATAAAATGTCGAGTTCCGAGACGCGGGACCGGGGGTCGGGTTTTGGCTAATTTCGGATTTTGAGCTAAATTTGGTACTTTTTAATTGGAATTCATTCCTAGCATAATTTGATGATAAAAATATGAACTTGGTAGATTTGAAGCTCTAAGAGGCCGAATTTAGAGGCAAGGGCACTGCGGAATAGTATTTTAGCCGGTTTTGTGGTAAGTAATGTTTCCAAACTTGGTTCTGAGGGTTCGAAACCCCGAACTACTTGTTATGTGATTAGAATTGGTGATGCACATGCCAAGTGACGGGCGTGCGGACGTGAACTGTGAGACTTGTGACCTGGTTCATCCCATGGCACCGCTTAGTGATTATTCCCTGATGATATATGTGCTTCTATTAATGTGGTAATTGTGAACATGTTAGAAATCATGGTAAGTATAAATGCTAGGCTTCACACCGAAATTGCTGAGACCCGAGTGGTTGCATATTACTATCTCATTTTGTGATTATTTGATTTCATATACTCAGTCCCATTATAGCATATCGCTTCATACCTCAGTCTCAATATTGTTAATTATATGCATACTTATCATTGTTTCGGGCTGATAGAGGCATCTGTGATCCATGTGAGTGAGACTGGAGAGTAATGACTGAGTAAGGCCGAGATCCTGTTATTGAGACAATTATGAGATCGGACTGCACACCGCAACGATACTAAATCATGCCTTTGTTAGCTTGATATGGCGCTTGGGCCACTAGGACCCCTCTGGAGTCTTTACGCCCCCAATGAGCGCATTGATGATGAGTGATGGATATTCCTTGGGCATGGATCTTGTCCGAAGCTGATGTTATGTGAGGGATGGATATTCTCTAGGCATGGATCTTGTCCGAAGTTGATGTTATGTGAGTGATGGATTGGATCTTCCTTGGATATGAATATTGTCCGAGTGTTGTATTCCGGAGATGGATCTTGTCCATGGGGCTGTACTGGCCTTTTCCTCAGTACGGAGTGACTACGGTCACCGGTGTTTATGCACATTCCGGGATGGAACTTCCCTGGGCCTGAGAGTCATATATAGTATTGAGTGGACTTATGTGGGAGAGTTGTGAGCACTATGTGCATTTTCACACTGTGACATGTTGGCATGTAGAACATATGGAGGTATATCTAGCATATTCTGTTGTTATTTTCTGATAAACTGTGAACATGCCTAAATTTTGTACGCTGATGATTTAATTATTGAGGTTTAGTCCGTCACTACCTCTCAGCCCATAGTTTGGGTTCGTTACTTCTGAGTTGGTGTACTCACGTTACCCCTTGCACCTTGTGTGCAGATCCAGGTACACCGGGACCCGGTAGTGGATATTGAGCAGCTGTCAGGGTTTCATTGGAGTTGTCGAGGTGGCAGCTGGCGATCGCGACATCGTCTTCTCTTCCTTATTCCACCAGTTGAACTTATTTTGAGACTATGTTGTCTATTTCTTTATTTCTTTATTCTATAATATAGTAGTTCATGACTGAGTGACACCGGATCCGGGGTTAGAAATTTTAAATTTCTGTTTAAAAATATTATTTTTAAAACTTCAGACTCTTAGTATTATCAATAATTTTGTTTAAAATTGTATTTTATTGAAAATTGAATTTAGCTTAGAAACAAAGGGGCGGCTTGCCTGGTTCCACGACAAGCGCCATCACGACCCCGAAATTGGGTCTTGACATTCTACTTTATTGACATCACTCATTATATGCTAAGTTTACTAATGATTCATTATTCTAATATTATTAGGAGTACTTTCAACTGCATGGAATCACAAAATATAATACTTGAAAAATGAGAATATTATTTGAATATTAAAAGTAATATATCATTTTAACATAGTTAGGTTTGCATATAACCTCATCCAATAACAAAGTTCAACTTTAATGACATCACTCATTATATAAGTCAAGTTTGTGGATGACTTATTCTTTATAAGATTACGAAGTATAATTCTTTAGAAAAATTAGAATAATATTATAGCAAACTAAAATTAAAAAATAAAGCAAAATAATTAAGAACGAAACAAAATATGTTTTTTTTGTAGAAGCCGTGAAGTAAAGGTTGGGAAATGAGAAATAAGGAAATAAAAATAAATAATGTAAAAAAATAATATTTGGAAAAAAATTAAAAAGTAAAAAAAAAAAAATATATATATATATATATATATATAAAGAGTAATAATAATAAAAAAAAAAGGATTCAAAAAATAACCTGGTAGTTACACCACGTAATTACCATCAATTCTCAGCTCCCCTGAGAATTACCGAGTGTAATTACACCCAACCATATGATGACCAAGTAATTACTTGGTCAGACAAATATGCCAAAATTTATTTACTTACCTTGCATTTTAGGTTCTTTAATGCTAAACTACACTATATTTGTGCGTAATTGAATTTATTTTATATGTAGGTACATTGGAGAAAAAATTGGAGCAAAGTAAATATTTAAAGTGTAATTCATGCACTAAAACAATGGGCTTATGATCATATGAAGAAGGAATAATTGAGACAAGGATTGAAGATAAATCACAAGAGGATAAAAAGCACAATGCAAAGGATTTTTGGAAAAGAAAGAAACAAAAACGTGAAAGGTAAAAGTTAAGCAAAGCAACAAAATTGAAAATGAAACAGAGTCAGGAGAGGCGAGCTACTATGCATACGTTAGAGTAGGCGTTGCAAGCCTTGTTGCTCGCTATCGAGCATGCGATGCGAGATTACAGCTCGTGATGGAGTTGGCAACGCACAGGCTAAAGCGAGGAGGAGCTCGCTACAGAGCTTGCGAGGCACAATGTACATCAAGAAGAGGTGTGCGTTTTGCCTCGTGAGGCGAAACCTGTAACGAGCATGTTCTAGATTTTTAAAGCCTATTTTGTCTCCTATTTGGTTTTAAACTTGGTTATTTCGTTTAGGTCTTTTCAATACATATATAAATAGTGATTAAACACCATTTTTAGAGGAGTTTTGCGGCGGGAGGCAAGAACATCACGTGGACAACTTTTGGAAGAGAAAATTATAGAGTTCTTCATCCTTTTATCTTTTCTTTGTTGTTTGTTTATACAAAATACTTGGAAAATTATTACTACGAACATGAGGGGCTAAAATTCATAGTTCTGGGATTGTGATTTAGCCATGAATATTATTGTTTTATCTTGACTTAACCTTGATTACAATTTACTAATATATGGTTGTTTCTTATGTTCTGTGATTAATTGCTTAATTGTCTGGCCAGCAGTTAGGTTCTCTACTGAATACACCATAATTATTTTGCTACTTGATAATTTAGTTACTACTTAGAATTATAGTTTAGTATAATCACATTCTTGAACTCGATTTTGGCTTGACTGAATAACTATCTTGGTGATTTTAGTGGGTAGTTGATACAAGTCTATATGGGTTCGACACTCGACTTATCATTTTATTACTTGTACGACCATGTATACTTGCGTGTGCGTTTCGAAGCAACAAGTTTTTCGCATCGTTGCTGGGGACATGAATATCGACTACTTTCTAGTTTTGCTTTAGATGTTTATTTCGTCAAGTCTAACGTTACTTGATTGTTGCTCTGACCTCAAGAACTTCGATCGAATGTGCAGGGTCAGAAGCCAGGACAAACTTAAAGTCTTTGATCTCAAACCTGAGAGAACATTTCATAGGAGGTTGAGGGAAGCAATGGATACAAATAATCTTTGGGCACTCGTTCAATTTTCTGTGAACATGGCAAAGGAGAAACACATGGATGCTCAGGAGGTGGCAATGCCCAACATCGCTAATGTCACCTCCAACATTGTGAAGCCCAGAATCACTGGGCACTTTGAGCTGAAACAGAGCATGATCCAGCTACTTCATGCAAATGGGAAGTTTATGGGTCTTCCACACGAGGATTCACAACAGCATATCCTAAACTTCTTGGAGATTAGTGATACTTACATCACTAACGGGGTCACTCCAGACTATGTGAGGCTCACACTTTTCCCATTCTCTCTGTTGGGCGAAGCAATGCGATGGCTGAAGACAGATACAACTATTTTATTACATCATGGAATGATCTGGCAAGGAAATTTCTGGAAAAGTTCTTCCCTTCAGGCGAAATTGCGAAGATCAGAAGTAAGATAGTCGCCTTCAAACAGAAAGCGGGGGAGTCTCTATACTCAGCTTGGGAGAGGTTCAAGGGGTTGATCAGAGATTGTCCTCATCATAATCAGACAAACGAAGTGTTAGCTCACACTTTCATAGAAAGGCTACATCCTGAAACAAAAATTGTGGTATATGCTGCAGCTGGAGGTCAAGTGTTGGAGAAATGTTTTGACGAGATATATGCATTATTGAACAAATTCTCCAAAAGCAATCCGGATTGGCAAGGAGAAATAGGCAGACACACGGTGCAAAAGTCTGCAGGGGTTCTTGAGTTAGATGTCATCTCGGCATTATCAGCGCGGATTTCTACACTGACAAACCAAGTCAATCGGATGACCTTGGTTATTAACAAGCAACAAACTCAACCAGTGCATCAGGTTCAAGTGTTTTGTGAAGTATGTGGAGAGGGTCACACGAGCACATGCCCAGTTAATCCAGAGTCTGTCTACTTTGTGGGTAATGCAAATAGAGCCAGACAAACCAATATGGGAACACTTATAATCCCAACTGGAGGAACCACCTAAACTTCTCCTGGGGTGGAAACCAAGGTGCTCAAAATAAATACCGACCACAAGCACCTCATAATATAGACCACCTCACGTTAAACAACAAGCCAACTCAAAAACTCCCCTCGAGGAAATGATGAAGAAATTGATGGCTGACCAACAAGCCCAAGCCGCAGGAATGATAAATTTGGAGTGTCAAATGCGACAGCTTGCCAGTGCCCAAAATACTCGGCCAGTTGGAGCTCTTCCAAGTGACATTGAGGCTAATCCTAAGGAATCTATTAATGTTGTCTCATTGAGGAATGGGAGGCAATTAGAAGAAGTCCAGTCGAAAAAGATAAAACAAGTTACTTTTAATGAGAAGCCGACCACTATAGAGTCTGAGAAGCCAGCTGAAGAGGCGGTGGCTAAGAAATCCCCACCATTAGTTGCGAGGCCACCACCTCCGTTCCCTCAAAGATTGCAGAAAGTGAAGGATAATGTCGCGTATAAATAGTTTCTTGATATTTTGAAGCAGGTGAAAATAAATATTCCACTGGTAGGCATCCTGCAAGAAGTGCCCAAATATGCAANTGTTTAAAATTGTATTTTATTGAAAATTGAATTTAGCTTAGAAACAAAGGGGCGGCTTGCCTGGTTCCACGACAAGCGCCATCACGACCCCGAAATTGGGTCTTGACATTCTACTTTATTGACATCACTCATTATATGCTAAGTTTACTAATGATTCATTATTCTAATATTATTAGGAGTACTTTCAACTGCATGGAATCACAAAATATAATACTTGAAAAATGAGAATATTATTTGAATATTAAAAGTAATATATCATTTTAACATAGTTAGGTTTGCATATAACCTCATCCAATAACAAAGTTCAACTTTAATGACATCACTCATTATATAAGTCAAGTTTGTGGATGACTTATTCTTTATAAGATTACGAAGTATAATTCTTTAGAAAAATTAGAATAATATTATAGCAAACTAAAATTAAAAAATAAAGCAAAATAATTAAGAACGAAACAAAATATGTTTTTTTTGTAGAAGCCGTGAAGTAAAGGTTGGGAAATGAGAAATAAGGAAATAAAAATAAATAATGTAAAAAAATAATATTTGGAAAAAAATTAAAAAGTAAAAAAAAAAAAATATATATATATATATATATATATAAAGAGTNAGTTCTGGGATTGTGATTTAGCCATGAATATTATTGTTTTATCTTGACTTAACCTTGATTACAATTTACTAATATATGGTTGTTTCTTATGTTCTGTGATTAATTGCTTAATTGTCTGGCCAGCAGTTAGGTTCTCTACTGAATACACCATAATTATTTTGCTACTTGATAATTTAGTTACTACTTAGAATTATAGTTTAGTATAATCACATTCTTGAACTCGATTTTGGCTTGACTGAATAACTATCTTGGTGATTTTAGTGGGTAGTTGATACAAGTCTATATGGGTTCGACACTCGACTTATCATTTTATTACTTGTACGACCATGTATACTTGCGTGTGCGTTTCGAAGCAACAAGTTTTTCGCATCGTTGCTGGGGACATGAATATCGACTACTTTCTAGTTTTGCTTTAGATGTTTATTTCGTCAAGTCTAACGTTACTTGATTGTTGCTCTGACCTCAAGAACTTCGATCGAATGTGCAGGGTCAGAAGCCAGGACAAACTTAAAGTCTTTGATCTCAAACCTGAGAGAACATTTCATAGGAGGTTGAGGGAAGCAATGGATACAAATAATCTTTGGGCACTCGTTCAATTTTCTGTGAACATGGCAAAGGAGAAACACATGGATGCTCAGGAGGTGGCAATGCCCAACATCGCTAATGTCACCTCCAACATTGTGAAGCCCAGAATCACTGGGCACTTTGAGCTGAAACAGAGCATGATCCAGCTACTTCATGCAAATGGGAAGTTTATGGGTCTTCCACACGAGGATTCACAACAGCATATCCTAAACTTCTTGGAGATTAGTGATACTTACATCACTAACGGGGTCACTCCAGACTATGTGAGGCTCACACTTTTCCCATTCTCTCTGTTGGGCGAAGCAATGCGATGGCTGAAGACAGATACAACTATTTTATTACATCATGGAATGATCTGGCAAGGAAATTTCTGGAAAAGTTCTTCCCTTCAGGCGAAATTGCGAAGATCAGAAGTAAGATAGTCGCCTTCAAACAGAAAGCGGGGGAGTCTCTATACTCAGCTTGGGAGAGGTTCAAGGGGTTGATCAGAGATTGTCCTCATCATAATCAGACAAACGAAGTGTTAGCTCACACTTTCATAGAAAGGCTACATCCTGAAACAAAAATTGTGGTATATGCTGCAGCTGGAGGTCAAGTGTTGGAGAAATGTTTTGACGAGATATATGCATTATTGAACAAATTCTCCAAAAGCAATCCGGATTGGCAAGGAGAAATAGGCAGACACACGGTGCAAAAGTCTGCAGGGGTTCTTGAGTTAGATGTCATCTCGGCATTATCAGCGCGGATTTCTACACTGACAAACCAAGTCAATCGGATGACCTTGGTTATTAACAAGCAACAAACTCAACCAGTGCATCAGGTTCAAGTGTTTTGTGAAGTATGTGGAGAGGGTCACACGAGCACATGCCCAGTTAATCCAGAGTCTGTCTACTTTGTGGGTAATGCAAATAGAGCCAGACAAACCAATATGGGAACACTTATAATCCCAACTGGAGGAACCACCTAAACTTCTCCTGGGGTGGAAACCAAGGTGCTCAAAATAAATACCGACCACAAGCACCTCATAATATAGACCACCTCACGTTAAACAACAAGCCAACTCAAAAACTCCCCTCGAGGAAATGATGAAGAAATTGATGGCTGACCAACAAGCCCAAGCCGCAGGAATGATAAATTTGGAGTGTCAAATGCGACAGCTTGCCAGTGCCCAAAATACTCGGCCAGTTGGAGCTCTTCCAAGTGACATTGAGGCTAATCCTAAGGAATCTATTAATGTTGTCTCATTGAGGAATGGGAGGCAATTAGAAGAAGTCCAGTCGAAAAAGATAAAACAAGTTACTTTTAATGAGAAGCCGACCACTATAGAGTCTGAGAAGCCAGCTGAAGAGGCGGTGGCTAAGAAATCCCCACCATTAGTTGCGAGGCCACCACCTCCGTTCCCTCAAAGATTGCAGAAAGTGAAGGATAATGTCGCGTATAAATAGTTTCTTGATATTTTGAAGCAGGTGAAAATAAATATTCCACTGGTAGGCATCCTGCAAGAAGTGCCCAAATATGCAAAATACATCAAGGACATAGTGGAAAATAAAAGGAGGTTGGCTGAATTCGATACTGTGGCACTCACTGAGTAATGTATCTCTAGAATGCAAATCAAGCTACCTCAGAAATTGAAGGATCCAGGTAGTTTCATTATCCAAATCTCGATTGGTAAGCATGCATTTGGGCGAGCTTTGTGTGATCTTGGAGCGAGCATCAATCGGATGACACTATCTGTGTTCAGACAGTGGGGTTTAGGTGAGCCGCGCCCAACAACGGTAATCTTATAGTTGGCTTATCGCTCCCTTGCTCATCCGGAAGGAGTGATTGAAGATGTGCCAGTTCAAGTGGGTTCCTTCATATTCCCTGCTGATTTTATTATCTTTGACTACGAGCCTGATCAGGAAGTCCCATTTATTTTGGGGCGTCCATTATGAGCACAGGCCGAGCTATTATTGATGTATGCGAAAGAAAGATGACGATGAGAGTAGGTGATCAAGTGAAGGTTTTTAATGTGTACAAATCACTCAGATTGCCAGCCCACTATGAAGAGCTATCCAGGATTTTTGTAGTGGAAAGCAATGATATGTCATTGGTGTCTTATATAAGCCCCATAGATCCTCTTGAACCAACTTTGATTAGGAATGAAGAAGACATTGAAGATAAGATGATGGGAGAAATTGATAAGATGATGGGAGAAATTGAACAAGTACTTGATTCATCATGCAATTATGTCCATGGGTTTGGGAAGTTTGAGGAGTTGGGCAGGCCTGTTACTCTGACCCTTCCTAAGCCATCTATTGAGGAAGCTCCAAAGCTAGAATTAAAGCCCCTTCCAGAACATTTGTGCTATGCTTATTTGGGGAACTGTGAAACGTTGCCAGTAATTATCTCATCCAGTCTGACTAATGTACAAGAAGAAAAATTGTTCAGAGTACTTCGCGAGCATAAAAAAGCTATAGGGTGGACAATTGCTGACATCAAAAGAATCAGTCCATCGTTTTGCATGCATAAAATTTTTTTGGAAGATGGACACCGCCCTAGTGTTGAACAGCAGAGGAAATTGAATACTATCATGAAAGAAGTCGTGAAAAAGGAAGTAATTAAGTGGCTTGATGCAGGTATCATCTTTCCTATCTCTGACAGCAATTGTGTAAGCCCAGTGCAATGTGTGCCTTAAAAATGAGGGATGAATGTGGTTGAGAATGAAAAAATGAGTTAATTCCTACTCGCATTGTGACGAGGTGGAGAGTTTTCATTAATTACAGAAAGCTCAAATAAGTAACCCGCAAGGACCACTTGCCACTTTCATTCATTGATCAAATGTTGGACAGATTGGCGGGGTATATTTATTATTACTTCCTTGATGGTTATTCGGGATATAACCAGATCGTCATATGCCCAGAGGAATAGGAGAAAACCAAATTTACTTGTCCTTATGGCACTTTCCCCTTCAAGTGAATGTCGTTTGGTCTTTGGAATGCACCAACTACCTTCCAGAGATGTATGATGGATATTTTCACCGACATGGTGAAAAAATTTGTGGAAGTTTTTATGGATGATTTTTCAGTCTTTCGGTCCTCTTATGATGGTTGTTTGAAGAATTTGAGCAAGGTGTTGACCCGTGTGAAGAAACAAATCTAGTATTGAATGGGAAAAAGTGTCATTTTATTGTACATGAAGGCATCGTGTTGGGTCAAAGAGTGTCTAGGAGCGGCATTGAAGTTGATAAGGCGAAGGTCACCCATTACTGTGAAGGGTGTCCGAAGTTTCTTGGGACACGTGGGATTCTATCGACGCTTTATTAAAGATTTTTCTAAAATTGCTACTCCTTTGTGCAGGTTGCTTGAAAAAGATGTGATTTTCAATTTTGACGACGCTTTCCTGAAAGCATTTGAAGAGCTTAAAAAGAAGCTGGTGGTTGCCCCCATTATTTCCGCACCAGATTGGTCCTTACCATTTGAGCTTATGTGTGATGCAAGTGACCATGCTATAGGGGCAGTGCTAGGCCAGAGGAAGAACAAAATATTTTATTCCATCTACTATGCGAGTAAGACTCTCAAATTTTCTGTGGTGTTTCTCTTTTACACAGTTCTTAAGAAACATTAAGTAGAAGGAATTTTTGACTATTTTATATATGTATCAAATTGTGGTAGTTGACTATTTTATTCTATATATGTGTCATTTTCATCTACAAGAACAATTACTACTAAGCAGGGGCGGATCCACCCTTATGGGTGGGGGTGGTATGGCACCTGTTCGATTGGTAAAATTGCGTATATTTATGTGTAAAAAAATTTAAACTAGGTTAAATATATGATCCTGCCACCCCCATCCGCAAACTAGACAAATGTGTCATGACTGGTAAATCTTTTTGAAAACTTTTCTCGTGCGTAAAATTCAAGTTGGAATTTATCTTGAACCTTGTCTCACTTTTCCTTTTCGTTGTACTTTTTATTTCTTTTCTGCCAGTCATTTTTCTTTTTGGCTACCTCCCAATTTCTTATTTGTCGTTTATTTTTTTTTCCCTCTAATCTATTACTTTATCTATGATATTTAGCAACACTCAAACAAGAGCCTCTAAAATTTAAAAATTTCATAATATAAGCATTTATCTTAATCTCAATTATTTTAGTTTTCTTCTCTCAAAATCAAAAAAACTTGGGTCTTGAAGATTGAGATCAAAATTAATTTATAATTTCTTTTTTCTTATAACATAAAAATTTATGTTATTCTATGATTAATAAATAAAATTTAAATCTCTTTAGCGATAAATTATGATGAATATCTCGCAAGCATTAGATTTATGATTTTAAGTTTCAAGATCTTGTAGTTTATCTAATTCCTCATTTACTTATGGGGTATAATTTATCTATTGAAGATGTTTTTTTTTATTCTGATCGGTAGAGCTCCATTATTAAAGATTTTATTTTACTTGTGCAAATTTATTTTTAGCATACAAAAAAATGTAGTTCCCTAGTGAAAATATTAATTTTACTTGTATTATTAATAATAAAAGTGTGATTCCTTCTTTAAAATATTAATTATATTTGCTTCTTAATGTGTGAGATGTAATTTTCATACGACAATAATAACATATATATCCAATGAAATTTCATAAGTAGGGTCTGAAAAATTAATGTAATTTTTATATTCAAATAAAATGCTTATTAAATTGTCCAAATAAACTAAAAAATGAACCGGACAATCGTTCCAAACAAATTATATATTAGTAGTTATTATAAGGTGTACATTAAAGGAAATTTTGGCACCCGCCACCTTTAAATCCTAGATCCGTCTTGCTACCAAGAGTAAAATAAAAAAAAATAATTAATTTTATCTTGACCTTCTAAAATAACAAATAACTTACGACCATTATTTTAGAATCACGGAGGGAGTATATGATTCCAAAAGTTGGAAAAAACTAATTGCATTTATGTTTCAAATTGTGGTAGTTGCAGGTAACAACATTGGACCCAAGAGTCTCTTTCATTTGCCAATAAATAACTGAATTTGTAGATTAGGTAAATGAAAATCAAATGGCAGGAAAGAACGCCTACATGAACAACCCGAACTTAAAGACACCAAGTTAACTCTAAAGCAATAATATATATTATAATCCCAAAAAGTACCCCTGGCGCTATCAGACAGTAGGTAGCCAATATTTTCGGCGACGTACCTGTATATACTTATATTTCTTGTGATGTATCCATGGAAGTTGAGTGTGTACTTTAAATCGTAGTACATCGATCACAAGGAACAATATCTCTTGATGTCTCCTTCATATTCCTTTAATCTAAGGCTAAAATCTGTTAAGCAAAAGATTAGCGTGGATCATCTTAAATTAGTATTTGATTGTCAAGAGACGTCCGTCTATACTTTGAGTTGATTTTGAAAAAAATTATCTCTTCATCATGAGGCATCCCATCGCATTTCATAATATACATCTTACAATTAGTATACAATCATTCAATGTCTAATTAGTTTGGGTACATATTAGTTACATTTTTTAATCAGCCAACCATAGTATTTCAATTAAAGCAGCTTCTTTAGTTAGTCGATCGGAATAATTAAACTTAATCAGCTCCCCACATTCTGCCAAGTTAGACAATTTAACAACTTAAAATTTCAGAAGTAGGCTTAGGTGGGAGTAAATAGTCAGCTTTCAAGAATAAATTAATTATTTTTTTCTACATTGCACTTGGAGTAAATAGTGTTAGGAATATTTATGTGAAGAGATAGTAAAGGTTAATATGCATGATCAATTTTATTCCTAATTAATAAAATTTTGGTAAACTTTTTTTGTGTGTTGAAACAAGGTGAAAGTATATAGAATAGTATGTTGTTTTATGTATGACAGCATCGTTATAATTATATAACAACAATTCACTATATAAATTAAGTTTTTCCATAATCAATGTCCATGTTATGTTATAATATATATTCTCTATAATAGTTCTTTGCTATAACATTAAAGATATTCAAAATAGACGAGGTTGTTATAGAAAGGTTTGATTGTAGCAGATTTTGTACAATGTACAATTGGTTTTATATTTCGACCATTCTTGTTATGCCTTTTACATCTATTGGGAAAGCTCTATGTTTTTTTTTAACTTTCTTTTTCTAGCAATTAAACACAACTAGAACTGATCTGGTTTTGTGCAATTATCATCGATTCCAAACTTAAAAAAATAGGACTCCTCTAATCATATTAATTTGCTAATTAATTGCATTAATAACTGGAAGTTGATGTCGAGATTCCAAACCTTTTCATGCTTACGTTAAATTAAACAGTGTCTTAGCAGGTGTTAATAACAAAGACATGTGATTATTATATTATTTTTAAAAGTTTTACTTAATGAAATGATATAATGCGACGAGTCTTTTACCTACCCCAGAGTATTTCTGATTCTGAATTAATTTTAGTATATGTTTTTATCAATACTCCATCCGTCTCAAATTATCTATCGTGATTTTTAAAAGTAATTGTCTCGAATTGTTTGTCATTTTAGAAGTTCAAGAAAAAAATAATTATTTATCTCCATTTTACCCTTAATGGTAATTAATCTCAAATATGGAAATACTACATAAATAAAATAAATATTTAATGAATAAAGATATAAATAAAGGTAACATAGTTAAAAAATCCTCTAATTCATGTTCTTGTAAGGTACGTGTAAAAGAGAAATACGACCAACTGTTGCTTCATTAAAATTAATTAAAGACATATTACGGCTATTATTGTGGACCTTCGTCCAACTAAACTAGCCACATACAATGAAGCTGCAATTCGCTCATTTCCACCCTAATTAAGTAGTGCGTCAATTAATCGAGGATAAGGATGGAAAATGATGGTATGTGAGTATTAATTAATTACGTTTCGAACTTTGTGGTTTACATGGGTTATATATCTTTTGAATAATTCACCAGAAACTAGTCCAAAGTCCACTTCACGTGCCTTTGAATATTGTTGATGATTTTCTAAGTCTTGTTGCCAACTTTATTTTCTTGTCATATGCTACCATGAGAAACAGCCCCACTTTTGGGGCCTTGATTTGGACTGCCTACAACAAATAACAAATAAAAAATAATTAGAAACAAACAAACTAAAAGAGAGAGTAATCCTTCATCGAGTCTTTTCACTTGGAGAAGTAACGGGCATGTCCATTAGTGATGTATTTGTTTTGAATATAGGCTCGTACAATTTTAAAACATGTCCATTAGAGTCTAAAACTTATTTTTTTTGATATATTCAATATATATTCCGTGTTTCGCCGATGTACGATTGGCCTAATGTGTCACAGTTAGTAGTGGCAAAATGGATTGAAAAATAATTATTCATTCATATTATCCGCTAAAAAATGGATTGGATAATAATTTTTTTTAAAATGAATCAAATATGGATAAGATTCATATTATCCACTTAAAAATAATACTTACACTTAAAAATAATACTTAATGGATAATGAATGAGATTAATTTTTACATTTGCAAAGACTTAAATTGGAGATTCTTCAAACTTAGGAGCCTAAAAATTCTCCAAAGTGATCACATTCAAGAAGCACGGATGATATGCATATACAAATTATCCACCGGTTAACCTATTTTTTATTTGTATTTAATATGGACATGACGGATATTTTATTCGTTTTGCATTACTATTCTCAATTCGCCCATATCAGCCGCCCTGCCCGTTTGCCGCCCCTGGTCACAATTAATACGTTTTGATAATTTTCTTTCAAAATTAATTTTGTTGGTGATAGACTGTACAAGAATTTTTTACGATGATGAGCATATATATATATGATCACACGACAAAACATGCAAAGAGTAGAAAAATTGTATCTCAAAGAGTCAAATGAATAACTGGACAATGTAGAAAACAAAGCCGAACTGATGTGTTTACTTTTTTCGATTTTCTTTTGTGAATCAAAGGTAAAACAAATGGTGATGTCAGATCTTCAATCTTTATTTCTGTTCGTTACACAATATTAAGTCTACGAGTCAAAGTCAGATGATGTACTAAAATCCAATTTGGTTAGGACAAGTAATGTAAAAGTCCATACTGTTGACTGCTGTGTGCTGTATATCCCTTCATGCTCACCCCCACACGGGGAGCTAGAGTGTCGGAATCGTGTTCGGTCACCAGTAACTTTAATTCGAATTTTGTATTTCTCTTAAAAAATTTATTAAATATATATAAAATTATTTTAGAATAACTTAAAATAATTAAAATTACGAACTCATAAGCTTGAAATTCTGAATTCGACTCGCCCAAACACTTTTTTTTGGATTATTCCATTGCCATGCTGGTAAGGACTCTTTGACTTTGTTATTCATGTGCATATTTCTTCTTTGCAAAAAAAGATTTACGTAGTTATCAAGAGTAAGGAAGACCCTACTGTCATAATATAATATATAAAGTAGAATACTACTATTCAAATTGTGACGTTATAATTTGTTGTACTGTCCCTTTGACGATGTAAAAGGTTGCTAAGTTGAATTATAGTAATATTCTTGCATATCCTATTTCACCGTAAAAGGCTCGCCAACTGGGCCGAAAAATTATGGTAAATATGAGGTAGATTGTACAAAATACAAATATCCACTTTTTAGTCTCCCTAATCGAGAAATAGCCATTATCTCCACGAATATGTACCATATTTTTCAATTATTGGACCATAAAGTTACTAGTTGACAATATTTCTATTAAAAATGCCCCAAAACTGTGTTAATCGAAAAAAATTGTAGAAATATTACACCGTAAGAGATGATCTTGAATTTTTATTCCTCACTTGTCCCAAAGACAAACCTTCATTGTCAAAAGTCATAAAAATTGCCTACTTTTTAAACTTGAAGGTTTGCCTATGGGGCAACCAGGAATTAAAAAGTTCAAGACCATCCACTTTTAAGGCTATTCTTGTAAATTTTCCGTACTTATCAGGATGAGACTTTTGTATGCGTTCTTATTTTTTGTGCCACGTTTTAACTTATGCCTATTTTGTAAAAAAAATTGTATTTATACCCGTTTTTGCGCATAACTTTAGTATGCGGGACTGAAGTAGTAAAGACAATCACGCAAAACTTCAGCATTCTAGTAGACGGGCCTGAAGTAGCTTGCGAACTTCAGCTCTAGAGCTCAAGTTCCCCATTTACTAGAGCTGAAGTTCCCCCCGTTAAACTGGGGGAACTTCAGCTCTAGAGCTCAAGTTCCCCATTTACTAGAGCTGAAGTTCCCCCCGTTAAACTGGGGGAACTTCAGCTCTAGAGCTCAAGTTCCCCATTTACTAGAGCTGAAGTTCCCCCCGTTAAACTGGGGGAACTTCAGCTCTAGTAAATGGGGAACTTCAGCATACGGGCTGAAGTTCCCCCAGTGTAACTGGGGGAACTTCAGCTCTAGAAGTTTTTGTCTTTGTAAATGGGGTGGGCTGAATTTCCCCAGTTATAAAGATAAAAACTTCAGCATATGGGTTGAAGTTCCCCCAATTACACTGAGGAATTTCAGCTCTAGAGCTGAAGTTTTGTCTTTTGTAAATGGGGAACTTCAGCATACGGGGCTGAAGTTCCCAAGTTATAAAGACAACAACTTCAGCATACGTCCCTCAGTTTCAGCTCTAGAACTGAATTTTTGTCTTTTGTAAATGGGGAACTTCAGCATACGGGGCTGAAGTTCCCAAGTTATAAAGACAACAACTTGAGGATCTTAGACTTTAAAGCCCAATAATACTCTGTCTTTGTAAATTGGGGAACTTCAGCCCCGTATGCTGAAATTGTTGTCTTTATAACTTGAGAAGTTTGTAACTGGGAAACTTCGGCTCTAGAGCTAAAGTTTTATCTTTGTAACTGGGGAACTTCAACCCCGTATGCTGAAGTTATTTAAAAAGTGGGTACAAGTTAAAAAAAATTTTAAAAAGCGAGTATAGGTTAAATGGGGGCGACCAAATAGGGTGCCCCACGCAATTTTTACTATCAAGATCTTAGACTTTAAAGCCCAATAATACCAACTTTATTTTTAGTAATAGCTACTTTTAAGTCCGCTATTTAAAATACTAGATGAGTGTACCCAGACTCTTAGAAATTTTAATACACTACTAATAAAGTTATTATGTAGTTATGTAAATTCAGATATGATAAAGCAGTACAACACAGAGAAGTGACATTAGATTGTTAGAACGACTCTCTATCGTGAAAAAGACTAAAGTGAACAAAACAAGTCACAAAATTCTTGAACCGATTGATCATCAAACGGGAACAAACAAATATCTATCTTCACTTCTAGGAGATTTAAGAGAGATACAACATTTATTTTCAAGAGTTGAACTTCAACAAATATGAGATTTCTCTGAGCAAATGTGCACCGACAAAGAGACAACAATCGCAGAGCTAATAAGAGTCAAAGGTCACGTCCTATTTCCATCCCATTTAACCTGCACACCAATATTAAATGCATCAATGACCACGCATTTAAGCCACTAAAACAGTTGATAAGGATGTTATTTGGCCGTTGGGTAGAAATAATATTCTTTTTTTAATACACAGATCCTATTGCAGAAAGGCTTCTCACCATTGTTAGAGATGTATGAATGCTCTCATACAATGTATATCAATGCAAGAACATACAGTGTGTTGGAAAATATATACTGCGTCATAACTTTGCCAAAGAACTGGATATGTGAAACGTGAAACAAATATAATGTAAATAGAAGAAGTCATTAGTCAAATTTTATCAATTTCATAGATACAATTTAAAGAACCAGAAAGATCAACACTCCAAGAATAAAGCAGCGCTTAGAAATAGCAGTGCTCCCTACATATATTGTGCTTCCCAAAATACTTGATATTCCAAAAAACGAAAAAAAAAAATCGCAACTCGTTTTAGTATCACCTCACACTTGTCTTCTGAGAAATCATTTACAGATAATGACCAAACATAATGGTTAATGTGTTTGTCATTTTACAGATTGCTATGAAAGTAATTTATTTTGAAGTCACAATTTATGAGAGGAGATAAAATGTAGTTGACGTAGGGGAAGAACATTACATAAGTAGAAGGTGATTTACCTTCTATTGGAACAATATGAACAATTCAGAAAAATTTTATAAAGTTTTTATCCCTTTTTGTGATGCATTATTTTGAGCGATTTATGAGAAATCTAACATAGTTTGCAAAGCATGATCGATTAATAGAATCTCCATACTGAAGGAACACCTGAAATAAATTACCACAATAAGGCCTAGCTCAAGATGTATCTGTTATTGCTTCTGTGTTAAAACTCAGAAAATCAGAAGAACTGTTAAAAGAAACAGAAAATATATATAAACGATAAATAATATTCCGAGTCCACAATTT
>ML370157.1:0-23581 GCA_005239525.1 Nicotiana knightiana
TGTGAGAAGAGACGTACGTGATTCAAATATGAGAAGAGACGGAGCTGCGTGATTTTTATATGTTATGTCAGGGGTAGAATGGTCATATTAGTGCGGATTTTTTATCAGCTGGCTACCAAATCAATAATTTTTAAAAATAGGGTATAGGTTAAAAGGTGGCTGCTATGTAGGGCATGACCGTAAATGGCCCATAATTGTTTGAGAATTGGATCAGCCCAAAGTTGTATGGCCCGGAGTCTAATACGAGTCGGGTTACTCCGAGTCTGCATCAATTCAAACCCCAGACTCTAATCCAATCCTTCACTCTTCACTCTCTTTGAGTTCCAAACCCAATGGAAGCTGTGACTATCGCTTCCCAATTTTCACCGGCGACGGGAGTCCGGCTATCATCACCGGCGAGCTGCCGTTCGTCAGTTCCCAAACGGACTCTGAGTTTTTCGCCGTCTCCGAAATCTTCTCTATCGACGAGCTTTATCTCCCCATTCGTCGGCGGTAGTGTATTTGCGGACTTCTCGGGTCATAGAATTCGACCCGATTCTCTTCGCCCTTCTTCCTCTAGCTCTAGCCCCAAACGTGGCGTTGTCACTATGGTAAGTACCGGCTTTGGCTTCCAATTTGGTGTTTCTTACTGATTGGTAAATTTAAAAGGAGCGGTTGTGACGTACAATCTAAAATGAAATGGAATTTTTTTCAAGCTTTTGTTTCTATTGGCATATTTTTTAATCTGAACTAACAAGGAAAATACTTAATGATGATAATTTTAACATGGCGTGTTGCTCCGGTGAAGCTCTGCAATGATGGATAGGTCCATGAATTATCGTGGTGGAACTTATATGCTAGTAAAATGTGGTAATCACACATTGGTTGATGCAACATAGTAGGGAGGGGTTGTGCTAGTGGAAGGCAGTAGGTAGCCGGCGGAATAGCCAAGCTAGCCCGGACACCACATGTCATAAAAAAACATTGTAGGGAGGGGTTGAGTAATGATATATGGGCAGAATTGAGGAGTTTGTTAATTAGTATTGACATATTGTGATTGTTTAAAAGTTAGTTAAGTATTAAATTAGTTCTGTTAATAAGTGTTATCTTCCCTTGGGGGTGCTACAGCAATAGCTCGACGATTCCTTAAGATGAAAACCACAGGTGACAGAGTTTAAATCTCAACAGCGGTCCCAAAAAATAAACTAAAAATGTAGATGATTTCTTTCCATCTACCTAAGCCTTGGTGGGTATAGTTACATGGTTCCGATGCAGTTGTGCTGGGGGAGGTAGTACATACCCATTGGGATAGTCAAGGTGACCACTAGCTGACAAGCACTATCTTTATAGAAAAAAAGAAGAAGAACAATTTAGAAACTCAAAGTTCATCTGCCTTAGTTGTTTGGATATGATAGCCTTTAAAATGTTGGCACTTAGCAGTTTGGCAGTTTATTGTTTGGTTTGGTTTTGTAGAAACTGCCAGCACAAAACTATGGGAATTCAACGATTTGGTTTGTGTGTCATATTTATCGTAGTAGCACAAAAAGGTTTCGTAAAGTGGATACTGAGAATATGTGTAGAAATATTCAAAGATCCGAACCATTTTAAGACATCCAAAAAGTAAACTAAACTAAACATTCTAAGAAAATGGATTACTAAGCTAACTTCACAAGCATATAAAAGTTAAGATCTCTCCTGCATATGTCAAAGCATCCAAAACATGAGTTAGTCAACTAGGAAAATGAAACCGTCATACCAGATGACGAGTTACGCCTCTTTGTTTTCTGGTATAATTTTTTTTTTTTTGAAATACATAGGATGGCTTGAATAATTGAATTTAAATGCTACACTGCTCAAACAAAACTGTAAACACCCAAGAATATGTCGAAGAGCTTTATGGTTTATGGTGAGGGAGTTTAATTGTTTAAATTAAATTGAAGTCCATATAAAAAAGGAAGAAATTAATAATCAGTGCTTTCTTTTGAGAGATTTGGTCTCTGGATATCATGGATGAGTGTTTATGCTCCAAAGCTATATTGTGCTATTGTCCATATGTAGTCAAGCACATGATTCTCTTGTGTTAAAAAGGGATTCTCAGAAGTCATTGCAAATCCAGTGTAGAAGATGATAGGCAATGCGAAACATTTAGAAAACATCCAATTGTTGTCTGACAATACTTCCAACCGGTAACTGTTATTGCCATACTAAACTCCAAACTTTGCAATTAAGGTTCAGCAGCGTTATCTACCTTTAGGCAGTTTAAAGATTGAAATTGTCACGAAACATGGACCGAATGGGTCATGCCAGGAAGTATCAAGCTTGCTCTATGCAGCTGGTATAAACAGATCTTTTCCAATGGCAGTGGACAGTTGTGGAATGCTGTTCCTAATTGCACATCTGGAATGCTAGGATGGAGAGAAATAATAGGTGCTTTAGTGATAGGAGGGACGATATTTCAATTGTATAGGCCGGATGTTTAAGAAGTCGGGAAAATCAAACTTCTCTATAACAGTCATCCTCTATAGCAACACTTCACTATAACGGACAACTTCTCCTTGGAACCAATTTTTCATGTTATGTTATAATATATGTTCTCTATAACAGCACTTTGCTATAGCAACCAAAAATGTCGGTACAAACGAGACTGTTATAGAGAGGTTTGACTTTATGTGTGGAGCAAGAAGAGTATTGTTATTTGGACTCACTTTCACATCTTATGCAGTTCTTCAATCTATAGAAGGATGCTCTATTTTCAGTACTTACTTGGTACTATTTAATGAACTTCCTACCTTTTCATCAAATAAATAGAAGAAAAAAAAGATTAACATGGTCAGGGCTAACCCATTTGATCTCAAGAATTTTATTTTTGGCTGCATTAGAGTTTTAAGTCGATGTGTGGCCTGAACAAAAGACCTTATTGAAGAGTTTGATGATAGCGGAGGTACAAGAAAAAAATAGATAAAACTACGATAAAGCAAAATAGAACGTGGAACAGTTTATGTGGCTACAATTGTTAAATTAGGAACTCTGTTCAAACTGGTTTGATATGCCTTGGGAAAGTGATCTGCAATTCATTGGGTTCTATGTTTCTTATCCACTGTAAATATTGTTAGATGGATTGTCTGGTGACATGGGAGAAAAAGGCTTATTTACATTAACTGCTGATGATATTTTCTCGATTGACTTGAAGATTTTGGGTCACTAGAGTAGAAATTAGTGGAGGCAGCAGCCTCGGAGGAAGTATTATTTCAATTGTTATCAGCTGATGCATTAAAATCACGAACTTTTGAATTATACCTACAGGTCAAAAGGAAAAAAAGAACACTTTTGTATGTACCTATTTTTCCTCATTAATGTGATGGAATTTTTACAGAAAGTAGTATTGGTATTTTGTACTGGGACTTTAGTGCTCTAAACATGTGCACCTTTTTGGTGACAGGTTATTCCTTTCTCAAGGGGAAGTGCATGGGAGCAACCTCCTCCAGATTTAGCATCTTACTTGTATAAGAATCGAATCGTTTACTTGGGCATGTCTCTAGTTCCATCAGTGACGGAATTGATACTAGCTGAATTTCTTTACCTTCAGTATGAGGATGAGGAAAAGCCAATCTATCTTTATGTAAATTCTACTGGCACAACCAAGGTAAAAACTGGTTGCTTTCTTTTCATTTTGGCTTGTATTTTTCATTATCTTATATCCTTGATTTTACGGTCAAACGCAGCTGGTTGTATTGAAATTTTCGCTTCACTAATTTTCCCACGAGATAGCTTTATACAATAAGTTGAAGTTTGGTATCAATGTATCAAATAGAGAGGGGTTTTCTTTCAGTTAATAGTTGCTAATCTGCGGTTCTTCTGTAGGTATTGCTTGCTAGAGGATAAACTCAGACTGGTTATAATTTATTGCTTCAGGCACTGTGCTTGATCTATGTTAGGATCATGTTAGAAACAACTAAGACCCTTTTGGTTTACCAATTTGACCCGTATATTCTTCCAACTTGAAGGAAAGTGAGTGTGATAATGACAATTGATTGTGAAAGCCACTCTTGCTGCATTTATCAACAACAACAACCCAGTAATAGTCCCACTGGTGGGATCTGGGGAGGGTAGAGTGTACCCCTACCCGGAAAAGTATATAGGCTGTTTTCGGGAGACCTTCAGCTTAAAGACAAAAGATCTGTAACAACCACAGAAACCAGACAAATAATATCAGCACTGTAAGCGACAACAAATAAGTGGAAGGACAATAATTATGGTAATAATAAAAATTGAAAAAAATAAAAAAATAAAAAAAAAACAAAAAAGTGTGATGGAACAAAAACCGCTAGTAGTCCTATACAAAACACTATCAGACTAGCCAGAATAACGAGGAAAAAATGCTCAACTACCCCCTGACCTACAACCCTAATGCTCCACCTCCACATCTCTCTATCCAGGGCCATGTCCTCGAAAATCTAAAGCTGCGCCATGTTCTGCCTGATCACCTCGCCCCAATACTTCTTAGGCCACCCTCTACCTCTCCTCGTACCTGTCAAAGACTGTTCACACCTCCTAACCGGGGCATCTAGGCTCCTCCTCCGCACATGTCCGAACCATCTAAGCCTCGCTTCCTGCATCTTGTCGTCCATGAGAGCCACACCCACCTTCTCCTGAATATCTTCATTCCTAATCTTATCCAGCCTAGTGTGCTCGCACATCCATCTCAACATCCTCATTTCGGCTGCTTTCATCTTTTGGATATGAGAATTCTTGACTGGCCAACACTCAGCCCCATATAGCATGGCCGTTCTAACCACAACTCTATAGAACTTACCTTTAAGTTTTAGTGGCACCTTCTTGTCACACAGGACTCCAGAAGCTAACCTCCATTCATCCACCCCACCCTGATACGGTGCGTGACATCCCCGTCGATCTCCCCATCTCCCTGGATAATAGGCACTAGGTACTTGAAACTCTCTCAAGGATGACTTGCGAGTCAAGCCTCACTTCCCCGTCCGCTTCCCCCGACACAATGCTGAACTTGCACTCCAAATATTCCGTCTTGGTCCTACTCAACTTGAAACCTTTAGACTCCAGGACCTGCCTCTATGCCTTCAGTCTCTCATTAACGCCGCCTCTTGTCTCATCAATCAAAACTATATCATCAGCGAACATTATACACCATGGCACCTCCCCTTGAATTTGGTGTCAATGCATACATCACCAGGGCAAATAAGAACTGGCTGAATGCATATCCTTGGTGTAACCCCGTAACCACCGGAAAAGGCTCTGAGTCTCCTCCGACAGTCCTAACCCGAGTCTTAGCTCCGTCATATAAATCCTTTATCGCTCTAATATAAGCTACAAGCACACCTTTCACCTCCAGGCATCTCCAAAGAACGTCCCTAGGGACCTTGTCATACGCCTTCTCTGGATCAATAAACACCATATGCAAATCCCTCTTCCTATCTCTGTACTGTTCCACCAACCTCCTGATAAGGTGGATAGCTTCTGTAGTAGAACAACTCGACATGAACCCGAACTGGTTTTCTGATATAGGCACCGCCTTCCTTACCCTCCCTTCCACTGCTCTCTCCTAAACTTTCATGGTATGACTTAGTAACTTAATATCCCTATAGTTACAATTCTGGATATCCCCTTTGTTTTTGTACAGGGGAATCATCGTACTCCACCTCCACTCTTCTGGCATCCTCTTCGTCTGACATCCTCTTCTTCCTGAAAATAACATTAAATAGCTCAGTCAGTCACTCCAAGCCTGCTTTACCCACATACCTCCAAAATTCTACTGGAATGTCGTCTGGTTCGTTCGGTTGGCCCCTGCTCATCTTACGCATTGCTCCCACGACCTCCTCCACCTTAATACGCCTACATTACCTAAAGTCTTGGTGACTCTCGGAGTGCCCCAATTCCCCTAACATGATGTTTCAGTTCCCCTCTTCATTCAGAAGTCTAAAAGCACGACTGCCATCTCTGCTTAATCTGGGCCTCTTCCATCAGCACACGACCTTCCTCGTCTTTGATGCACCTCACGTGATCCAGATCACGAGCCTTCTTCTCTTTTGCTTTGGCCAGCCGAAATAACTTCTTGTCCCTACCTTTACCCTCCAATTCCTCATACAGCCGCCCAAACGCGACAATCTTAGTCTCCGTGACCGCTAATTTCGCCTCCCTCCTAGCTTCCTTATATCTTTCTCTGTTCGCTCTCCTCTCCTCTGCTCCTCGTAGATGCTCTCCACTAACTTAAGGTAAGCGGCTTTCTTTGCTTCCACTTTACTCTGGACCACGTCATTCCACCGCCAGTCGCCTCGGTGCCCGCCTGAGTATCCCTTCGAGACCCCTAACACCTCTCTCGTCGCCTCCCTTACACAATCCGCCGTCGCCGTCCACATAACGCTAGCATCCCTACCACTCTTCCAGGCTCCCATAGCCGCCAACCTTTCCTCCAATTCCTGCGCATTATCCTTAGTCAAGACTCCCCACCCGATCCTTGGTTGCTACCGTACAAACCTCTTCTTCCTCTTTATCAAGATACCGACGTCCATCACTAAGAGCCTATCCCGTGTCGCGAAGTTCTCACTCGGGATCATCTTACAATCCTCGCACAACCCCTTATCACACCTCCTGAGGAGAAGATAATCAATATGAGTCTTAGCCACCATACTCCGGAAAGTAATCAAATGCTCCTCCCTCTTCGGA
The DNA here is from genome assembly GCA_005239525.1 of Nicotiana knightiana. Lineage (NCBI taxonomy): Eukaryota > Viridiplantae > Streptophyta > Magnoliopsida > Solanales > Solanaceae > Nicotiana > Nicotiana knightiana. The sequence goes on from ML370157.1 coordinate 6,676, forward strand.
AAAATAGAGTTCACGATCACCAACTCAAAAGTTCTAGTGACATCCAACAGTGAAGTACCTCCTTCGTTCCTAACCCCAAAGCCGAAGCCACCGTGCACCTCACCATAGCCACCAACAGACGAACCAATATGCCCATTGAAATCCCCTACTATAAATAACTTCTCCGTAGACGGAGTACCTCGCACCACCTCATCCAACGGTTCCCAAAAGTGCCTTTTAACCTCCTCGTCCAAGCCCGCTTGCGGCGCGTAAGTGCTAATGACATTCAGAGTGCTCCCTCCAACTACTAACTTAATCGCCATCAATCTGTCACTCACCCTCCCGCCTAACCTCTACCACTGACTCTCTAAGATCCCTATCCACCAAAATACCCACTCAGTTCTTGCCCTTCACGCCTCCGGAGTACCACAACTTATACCCGTCGACATTCCTCGCCTTCGATCCTACCCACCTAGTCTCCTGAACACAGGCTATACTGACCTTCCTTTTCTGGAGAATCTTCGCTAGCTCTATAGACTTACCTGTCAATGTCCCTATATTCCACAATCCAATTCTCTCTTGCTGCATTTCTAGTTTCAGAAATGCACTGTACAGGCAGTTCTATGAGATCCTAAATATGTAGCTGTTATAAGCTCAATTTGAGTTTCTACTAGACTTAATTTGAACCCTATGTACTTTTGGATACGTATAATTCGAACATGTTTTTATCATACTTACTTTCATATAATTTTCTATTTTTCAGGGTGGTGAGAAGTTGGGTTATGAGACAGAGGCTTTTGCTATATATGATGTTATGAGGTTACATATTGCTTCTCTATCCATTTTTCTCATTCGAGTCATATTTGAAGATGTCTCTTTAGTGTTGTTTTATGTTTTTTTTTACTAATTTGTTTTTCTGGTAGTGATTCGGTGATAAAAGACCTGAACGGTAAGATTTGTGTAGATAAGATTTTGGTTCTTCAACAAGATAGTTTTAGAATGGATGCTTGAGATTTGTCTGGTGGTTATTTTGGACTTGCCATTCTTAATATATCTTTACCAGGGGAAAAAAAGAAAAAAAGATGTGAAAGTGTTCGACCTTGGTTAGCCTCTCTCAAGTCATAAATTGATGTGATAAAGGTGCACCAGAAAATGAGAAAGCTGTGATAGGCTGATCTGCTGATTAGTATGGTTCTGTATATTTGTTCCGAAGGATCTTCACTCAGAAGTATATTTGGGACAGCTTATAAAAAAAGTATATTGTACCGAGGACTGGAGCCATTGTGCTTGCACTCTTGCCATATTCTAGTTTTCGTTATAATCACATGGCAAGAAGCAACTAGAGAATGCACTGTCAAGTTATTTTGGCAACTGAATATGTAGGATTAAATACCGGATGATTTGTACAAGGTAAGAGGTGTGCATCATATTTTAGCTTATCAAAATTTGGATTCTCAGAAAGAAGAGGGTGGGTGGTTTAAACCCAAGTCGTGTAGCATTTTACAGTGTATTGCAATAGAAAACGTAGGTCTCCAGTCGAAATGAGCAATTGCCTGTCTGTGTTTCCTATTTTGCGGCTCTCACAATTTGCAAGACGTTTAAGTGCTCCTTGCTTGTACCAAAATGTTATTTTAGACTCTTCTTTTTCATACCAAACTATTCGTTATCCGAGCTTATAATTTATAGCCATTCTTGAAATCTTTTTTATTCAGCTAAAGTTTGTATTAAGGATCTGAAATAAATTAATAAATTTGTCTGCTCTGTAACAGTTAAATTTTTTAGATGAGGTGGTTCACACAGTTCAACATAGTATTAAAGCAAGCAATGGTCCTTGGTTTGAGTTTCACCACCTAGTATTAAAGCAAGCAATGGTCCTTGGTATGAGTCTAACTACCCATCTAAAAAATATTTTCACACGCTTAACCTAGAAAAAGAATCATGCTACGTGTGAGGGGGCATGTCGGGCCTAAAATAAGTCAAGTGTCCAATACATTAAGCTTATAGATGCAGTGGTTCACACAATTCAACAGTTTGTATAGTTTTTTATTAGCAGTTTAACAAGTAATGTGTGAAAATTAAAGCACGTTTTTTTAACTGCAATAATGGTCGACATAAAAATTTCTGTATGCATATTATTTATAGGTCCCCTCAACATCAACATCTTCTGAAATTTGTGCTTTCATGCCCTCGCTTCCGCTACACTTGAGGAACTTAATGAAAGCATTATTCTTCTGGGACTCCTTTGTTTCTTGTAGCAATCTGCAACAGACACCTTTATTTTTTGCTGCAGATATGTCAAGCCACCTATATTTACTCTCTGTGTTGGAAATGCATGGGGAGAAGCTGCCTTGCTTTTAGCAGCTGGTGCAAAAGGAAATCGTGCTGCATTGCCCTCATCTACAATTATGATTAAGCAGGTCATTTGGAGACCTTTTGTGTTTCTGTCTTCCTTTCTCCCTGTTTTCTTCCCATTCCTTGATTATGTCGTCTAAAATATTCTCTATAAGACTATGACCTGTCTCTGAGTTCCGCTAAAAAAATGCAATCTTTCAAACACAATCATGACTGATATTAAAGATGGAATTGCTAATGCATATATACCTTTGCAGCCAATTGCTCGGTTTCAGGGTCAAGCAACAGATGTCGAGCTCATGAGGAAAGAAGTAAAGAATGTCAAAGCGGAATTGGTAATCTTTAAAATTTCTGTTAAGCTAATGCTTGCGTACTGTGACAAAAGTTCAAGGGGCAACTTTGCACTTTTTATGGATTTCTGTTTTCTGTTTGGTGATATCCTTCGCTGTTACTGCTACACTGTCTCGTTTTCATCTTATTGTGCGGAGCGTCTATTGGAAACAACCTCTCTACTCCTCCGGAGTAGGGGTAAGGTCTGCATAACACTACCCTCCCCAGACCCCACTTGTGGGATTTCACTGGGTTGTTGTTGTTTTGTGATACACATTTCTGCAGGATCGAAGATGAGCACTGTATTAATTAGCCTATTTTTCTAACTTTACACATTTATTTTTAAGGTGAAATTGTATTCAAAGCATATTGGAAAATCACCTGAGGAGATTGAAGCAGACATAAGACGTCCAAAGTACTTCAGTCCTAGTGAAGCAGTAGAATATGGAATTATTGATAAGGTATCTCCATGAAATAACTATCAATTTTTGTTTTTACTTGCTTCCGGATATGAAAGGACCTGCAGTTTACATTTTAACTTAAATGTCTAAAGGTTCTATACAATGAGAGGGGAAGAGAAGATAGAGGAGTTATATCTGATCTAAAGAAGGCCCAACTTATCTAAAAGTAGTCAAAAGTCCCATCAGCCATGAAACCACAGGATTGAGGTAAGCATTCACTAACTAATATTATTTTGCTTTGCAAAGTAAGCAATCTCAAACCTGATAATTGATTTCTAGGTTCAGGGTTACATTTGGCACCTACCTTTCACCGGCAATTCATCAACAAGGCTATTTCTCGTTGTGAGCACTTCCTTTTGTCCACAGATTTCCTCGAACTTTGTGTGAGGTCCCCAATTGTGACAGCTATTGTAATTGTTTTATACGGATCTTAGTCACTTAGATTCTGCATTCTGTGTTAGCTCAGCGGAATAGCTTATAGAACGCGTGTAAAGATTGGAACTATTTAGACAGTTTAGTTCTTAGATGTTCTAACATTTCAGACTTTCAGTATGATATTTCAATTGCAAGTCTCTGTACACCAATTTTTAAGTGGAGACCTCAGAAAGGCAAAACAATGAGACTGATATTTCATTGTTGAATGATGAAGCATCAATTACTTCATTTAGTCCATCTTTCTTTTGTAACAATGACTAGCGAAGGTTTTGTTGGCAGATAAATTGAGACCTTCCATCAATCCATCATATTCCTCAATCAGACAGATGTTTACATCTGCACAAGTCTTCATTCATCTCCACCATTTACTTCATGTTGATGATTCCCATATTTAATTTTAACTGAATGGTACACACTACATGACCAACTACGTATTCTAGAGCTGAAATTGCTAGTTCTTTTCGTGGGCGCTCCACCATTTCAATAATTGTCTCTCGTCCTGGTGCAAAACTTGGAAAGAGAGACATCTGGAGAGGGGAAATTTCTAGTTTAACTTGGTGGGGATTTTGCTTTACAACTCGCAGCAACAACTACTTTTGATTGTTACCTTTTTGCTGGTTGATTAGTAGCTTCATTATAACTTTTCTCTCTTAACTTTTTCCTGTTGAAGTTTCTAGGCTCATAATTGCTGACCTTCTCCATTTATCCTAAAAAGACAAGTGTATGAAGCAGATATTGAAGAGTGACAGCTTGAATTTGAACTTTTATAACTGATTTCTCTAAGCTTTACAAGTGTTTACATAATTTTTCATAGTGGATTGGACCCATTCATGGAAAGTGGAATTTTGCTTACCAGTTCAAGCCCATTAGGGTCACTGTCCAAGAATTCGGTACTGTGTTTGCTCTTGGTGCTTACTGTCAGCTTCTTGATCTTTTTTTTGTTTCATCTTCTCATATATGGTGCCAAAGTATAGGGGATCTGAGTTGCAAATTTATTATGATCCTTTGATTTTTATGTGAATTTGAGAGTGCCGGTAACTTGGTGGTTAACATGCCTTGACTTGTATTATAAAAGCTTTCACTTGGGAAGATGGGCAATGCCAGGTTCTTGTTAGAATTTTGCAGACAATTTTACTAACTTCGAAAAGTTGTGTTGAAGTCTTGAAGCAACGGTAAAGTTGTCTCCCTGTGACCGACGGTTCGAGCTGTGGAAGCAGCCACTAATGATTGCATTAGGTTAGACTGTCTCCATCACACCCCTTAGTGTGCGGCCCTTCCCCGCACCCTGCATGAATGCGGGATGCCTCGTGCACTGACGGTTTACTAACTTTGTAGAGCTTCTTTGGGTGGGATTGGTTAATTAATTCCTTAATCTGATAGTCTTGAAGATGAGTGGAGTTTGTTTGAAGCTTGAAGATTTTATATTTATTTGGTTCCGACTTGAATAAAACTAAATCGACCCAGATGTAAAATTAAAATAAATTTTGTTCTTATTATTTCTAAACTATTGATAAACAATGTAGTATGGAACTATCTTTCTATTTACGTTATTTGCACTGAGGTTTTGAATCACGACTGATAACAACTTTTAAACTTGAAATTGAGATTTGTACAGTGACATGTTGGAGTCTTCAACTTCTGTAAGTACCTAACAGAAAAAATGTTGGTGCCCATTGCATCAATGTGTAAAGTGTCATTTAGACAACATGCATCTTAGGTAGGATGAAAGATAAAAATGATGTTTGGACATGTTTATAAGTTAGGTCAATCGAGCATAGAAGCACTTTTTGGCTTATCTATACATTTGTTCGACATAAAAATATTTGCAAGTTAAGCTAAAGTCAGTCAAATATCACAAGTTTGTCACTAGCAACTTATACTCGTTCATTTAAATACGCTTTTGTTTGATCAAGATTTCTACTATTTTATTCCTAATATTTTTTCAAATTCCAAAATACCTTACAGAACAAAGTCCTTAAATTCTTTCATTTAACTTTCGTTGTTCATTCTTTTACATGCAGAAATACTTTATTAAAAGTCCTAAGTTCATTTCATTCACTTTAACAAAAGAAATAAAAAATCTTCAAACATGTAAATAATTATTTATAATTATTATTATTACTTGATGCTCATCAATTAATTTTAATCAGTTAAACATGCTCCTTATATCCAGAGGCGGATCCAGCCCTCTGGTACGTGCCACGTTCAACTGAATTCAGTACTTTCATTGCGGAGTATAAATTTATGTGTAAAAATTTATTAAAATTGTAATAAATAGTAATATGAACCCATAACTTTAAAAATATAATGGTGTAATGCTAAAAACTTTAATAGTTGAACCCATACAATTTTAATCCTGAATCCGTGTCGGCTTATATCGTCACTTTATTGCATGGTAATCTCTAATCAAAGTAATCAAATAATAATGCTTTTGATAACTCCAAGTGGATGACAAATATTGGAAGTCACCTACCATTTCTTCCAAGTAATTAAAGTTAACGAAATAAATAAGAATCTGAGTGCTTTTCCCCCAGATTTTGAGTCTGGTTTTGTACTTTTTAATCAAGTTGTACGTATTCTTACTAGGCTAGATACATATGACACGAGCATTTACTTTATTTGACACCTTCTTAGTGCGTTTGAACCAAACATTGGGGTTCTAACAAGTTGTTTAGTATCCCAATTTCTCATAAACCTGACCTGGCAACTTAATCCAATATTGCCTAGTAAGCAAGTTCATATCCCCTTGTTAGAACAACTGCGACCGGTGGCAGAGGCAGAATTTCTGTTAATGGGGTTCAAAAACAAGTTCAAAAAGATGGCAGCTAGTGGGAGTTGAACCAATATTAAATCCCCTTGACCACTAAGCTATGCTTTTTGATTGTGTCAAGGGGATTCAAAACATAATATATAGAGGTAAAAAACATATTTTACCTTATATATGCAGTGCAATTTTTCGGCGAAGGAGGTTCGGGTGAATCCTATTCTGCCCCCTAAATCCGCCCCTGACTGCAACACCACCAACTATGCATAAGTACCAAACAAGTCGAGATCGATTATATGTATTTTTTTGACAAAAAATTCTTTGCTAAGGTTAAGTGACTCCTAAAAAGCATAGGGTTTTAAGTAAACATATTAACATGAACATATTCTTAAATTATATGTACCACGTACATAAAGATATTCTTTTTATTATGTCCTCTCTTTCGCTATTTCATATCACCTTGTTAGAGATAAATAATATTGTGACACCTAGAGAGGGCTGAGTTGCCATATGGTATCAGAATCACTCCGCGTGCAATGTTGAAGAGAGAAATTCAAAAAAGTCAGATTTACAAGTGGTCATTCAAAAATTGTCACAACTTTAAAAGTAATAGAGATTTAACCATTTTTCATGTAAAGATAAATCTAAACGAAAATACTGTTCAAATCCGAAAAATACTCCAGCATAATATACTGGAGTTCCATCATAAGTATACTGGACTTCCAACATAATATACTGGAATTCCAGTATAATATACCGGTCCAGCATAATATGCTGGATGTTCATACACAGGTGTTCCAATCTCCAGCATATTATGCTGGAACTTTTCGCGTGTTGGAGTTCCAATATGCTAGAAGTTCATTCACAGGTGCATCGATCTCCAGTATATTATGCTGGAACTTTTTGTGTTATAGCAATATAGTAGCTATTTTTCAATGACTTTGCAAACACTGATTATTTTTGAATGATCAGTCTGAAAACTGGCTAGCCCGTGCTATTTTTACCCTAAAATTGTTTATAATTGCTATGGGCTGCTTCACCCATTACCTTAATAGTTTAATATTCGTATTATTCACACCTGCAGTATAATCTCATTATCTGTTTTCACCTTAAGTTCTAAGCAAGTATATTATATATATATATACCATTTGGATTTAGTTGAATGATTTGCACAAATTTTGTAAAGTAAAATGTGTATTGGTTCAAGTTAATTTTAAACAAATAGTTGGGAGGGATAGGGTTTCGTGGGCAATCGTCATGATTACGTTTTTCATTAGTACAAGATGTTATGACATAATCAAGGGTTATGACAATGAGATATTATCTTATTACAAAGTCCAGTAATACTTTTCTTCCATTTTCTTTTTTCTTTTTATGGTTTTATTCCTTAGCCGCCACACTACTGATTCTAAGACACATAGGAGGATAACCAATCAATTCAATACATTATATCAATTATAATTTTTTTTTATTATCACTTTATTCTAATTATATGTTAATACCAATTAATGCTTATATATTCTAGAAATTTACCTATAATTAACTTAAGTGACCCGTAAATATATATTTTTTTAAATCATCAATGCATAGAACTTAATTTCGTCTAATAATAATAACTTTTAGTTATAAATGTTTTTCTGTCATGTGAGATGGATAAAAAAATAAAAATTCAAAAAATTCAAAAAAAAGAAAAAGAAAAAGAAAAAGAAAATGAAATTAGACGTAAGTATAATTCTTCGATGTCGATGGTGGATATACACATTAGTTTAGATTATAAGAAGTGCAAGTAGAGATATTTCTTCTTGTCGCTAATATATAGAACTGGAGGTACTAGTGGTAGCTAAAAGTTACAGAATGAGTTAAATAATTGGAAAATAAATGTTTATTACGAAATAATTAATTAGATATTTTTAAACTTATGCCTTTTGTACTTTTCATACTATATATGACGGCATGCCATTAATCTGGAGTAAAGAATGATGAAATGGTCTTTTTGAGTCAATACAGATGTCTTCTTCTACGGAAAATAATGTATCAAGTCTAAGTACTTAACCCCATCTTCCACTTTCAATTCCTTAATCCTTAGTGGAATAAATCATGTATAAAAACAATAATACATTAATTTAAAAAAAAAAAAATGGCCTCGTTGGCTGCTTCCAATAGTTCAAAACTTCAACTATATATATAGCCTTTTCATTTCATCACTTCATACTTAGAATCTTGATTGATATTTTCCTTTTGGATATTTGTCTAAGTAGGTTTGAACTTTATAGCATTAGATATGAGTTTACTAACACTCAAAAATCACTGCATTATTCTACTGGTGACACTGATTTTTCCTGCAATTTCCTATTGTGAAGAAGCCAATTCTCTATACACTAGAGCAACCTATTATGGCAGCCCCGATTGCTATGGAACCCCTAGTATGTTTTTTATTTCTTTTTTAACATTCTCTTCTTATCATCTGCACTACCATTTCCCCCCCTTTAAAGTACTGATAGACTGTGGCAAACGTGGTGGCGTAGCCACATATAGTGAAGTGTATTCAGTTGAATATCCTTCGTCAGAAATTAAAGTTACGTACGCTGACTATATAGGAAATTATATTATGTATGTAGGTCAAGTAATTGTCTCCGTGTGACCTATAAGTCACGAGTTCGAGCAATGTAAGCAGCCACTAATTAATACTTACGTTAGGATAGACTATCTACATTATACTCCTTGGGGGTGTAGTCCTTTCCCTGACCCTATGTGAATGCGAGACGATTTATGCACCGAGCTTATGTAGGTCAAATATTACAAGTTTAACACCATTTGCAAAATTCTCGGCTTCGCCAACAAGCATGTGGCAGGCTAAGAGTGGGTTGAACAAAATGTTACTAACATATTCAATATATTTATAAAGCTAAAAAGATAGGATAAATGATAAATAACTAATCCGGGGGATACATGAAAAAGAAGCATGGGAAGTTAAATACATGTTGCTCATAGTTATATAGAAGAAGAGCTCACGGTTACATAACTAATTTATTGTATGTCTATAAAACCGGCATTTTACTTATATTATGGTACAATTAAGGTTATAAGGTAATTAAGAATGTTGTTACAAAATAATACAGGTGGAGCATGTGGATTTGGTGAATATGGGAGGAAAATTTATGATGGGAAAGTGAGTGGAGTTTCTAGGCTCTACAAAAATGGAACTGGTTGTGGTGCTTGCTATCAGGTATTAATTATCTATCCTTTTACCCCACTTGTCTTTTTTCATATGTTTTGCAACTAATTAAAATTAAAACCATCCAATTGCACTTTGTTTTTGATTAGTCACTGGCTAATCATATACACTACAGTAACTGTCGTCAAACCTCTTTATAACAACACTGTTTATTTCGAATATTTTTAGATATTATAGCAAAGTGTTGTTATAGAGAATATATATTATAACATAATGTAAGAATTGATTCCGAAAAACCTTGACTTTTATAGTGAAGTGTTGTTATATATGGATGATGTTATAGAGAGGTTCGACTGGGTCCGAAGGAGAGAGGAGATCTCTGCTCTTATCGTTAATTAGGTATTCCTCCAGTGTATACTAGACATAATCCTTTCTGTCTTGAACTTTTAGAAAGCGATGAAAATGACACCCACTTAACCATCAAAATGGTGGAAAAAGGGAAATTTTTATTTTTGGTGGAATTTTTTATTTAAAATTTGGAAATCGAAAGATTAGTTCATGCATGACTACATTCTCATTTATAATTAGAGAAGCACAAAAAAAAAAAAAATGAAAATTAATTTTATCTTTCCTTCACAAATTTCTATCTTTGTTGTAGTCTAGTCGTCATAACACTATTTTGTACGTCTTTTTAATTCCACGAAACCATAAAAAGATTAAAAAAAAAGACCCAAAAAGAAACAAAAATTTTCATTTCCTATTCTATTATTTTTGTACTTTAGTTTCTTATATATGTTGATATTCTTCATTTTATATTGATTTTAATTTGTTTCTGTAAATTACAAACTGTAGGTTAGGTGTAAGATAGCAGGTCATTGCACAGACGAGGGGACGAAAATAGTCGTGACAGATTATGGGGAAGGAGACCATACAGATTTTATACTAAGTGTACGTGCCTATTCAGAAATGGCTAGTCCAGGAATGGCTAATCATTTGTTGGCCTATGGAGTAGTTGACGTTGAATATCGCAGGATTCCTTGCCGTTACTATGGTTACAATTTTATGATTAAAGTTCATGAAAACAGTAGGTTTTCTAACTATTTGGCCATTGTTCCAATCTATCTAAGTGGTGCATTTGACGTTGTAGCTGTCGATGTTTGGCAGGTAACTCCTACCTACATACATGCATACGTGTATATATATATATATATATATATATATATATATATATATTTGATTGTTTGATTGTTTTTGAACTTTATTTACTATAATAATAAAGTCACAAGATTTTTTTGTTACGTTAAAGTAACAAATCGTGCACAAATTACTCTAAAAAGTCAAAAGGTTAAGTGGGCGTTTGGCCATAAGTTTTGGAAGATCTTTTTCAAAAAAATAAAATAAAAAATAAATATATGTTTGTTTATAGAATTAATCTATAGTTTTTGGGAGATTTTGAAAATCAAAACTTCAAATCCCAAATATAGCTTAAGACCTCTTTTTGGGCCAAATCATGACAATTCGGGACTTTTTAGTTGGAAAAAAAGAAGAAGAAAACAAAGGACTTTTTAATTAACATGTCAAAACTTGCCCCAACCAAACATATTTTTTATTTCACATCAAACTTCACCTAAATCAGCTTTTTCAAAAAATATTTGAGAATCTATATCACGGGCGGATGAAGTTTTACATTACCGGGTTTTATCTAAAACCAGTATTTTCGATGCAGAACATAAACTTACGTATAAAATTTATTAAAATTGTAACAAATAGTAGATTGTAAAATTTATAATGAGCTTTTTTCACTTTTAATCTATTATAGTAGTTTCAATCCCAAGAATCTTTTAATGATAACCGAGATTCACTACCTAAAATATTAAAAGTTGAAACTCATAAAACTTAAATCCTAGATCCGCTTCGTTTTGTGCAGGCTGACTGCAAGGAGTGGAGGGGGATGAGAAAGGCATATGGAGCAGTATGGGACATGCCAAATCCACCAACAGGATCACTCACATTCAGGGTTCAACTCAGCCTCTCTGGTGAGGTGAAGTGGGTGCAGCTCGCCGATGTTCTTCCCGACGAATGGAAGGCCGGCATTGCTTATGACACCAACCTTCTGCTCGACTAAATTCCCCATAGAGAACTACTTAGGCACTAGGCTTGGCTTGTTTTTCCTACTTTGTTTTCAGTTTGTTCTTCAATGTAATGTGATTGCATTTTCCCCAAGTGTTTTACCTAAAGATATACTCATCGAATAAGACGATAGAAGATTAAGAAAATTGTGATGTTGTATGGTCTGCATAGGCGATAAATTGTGGTGATATAAATAAATAGTGAGATTTTTAATAATCTTTTTCAACTTGACCATAATGGCTCTTTCATTTCATAAATATATAATGAATATTATGCTATGTATTTTTATCTATTCCATAAATATACAAGAATATGTTCTAGCTAAAACAAACATGCGCAAACACATATACATTATACCATTATTATATCATTTATATAATAAAATATTTTTAATTAGATATGCTATATGCCAAAATTATTTCATAACTATATTATCCTTGTATAATTATTAATGTTTTTAAATCTTGTTTGTTGTATAAATCATAATTATAGTTCATATATATAACATGTACGTAGTTTTGTGAATTATAGGATTTGGTATTGTTAATTTATATTTATCTTGATTCACGCTTAAATATACATTATACCATAATTGTAGAATGTATAACCTTCAGAAATCACAGTTGTTTATGATAGTACTAGACTTAGTGTACACGTGTTGCGCGTGTCTCTCATATTAAGGAGAGTAAACTTTAAAAATAACATAAGTATTGTTCAAAAATACGTTTGCGCTATGATATAAAAACTATAAAAAAAATTTCAAGTGCAAAAATAATAATCGTTTTAATTATTTTTAGGGAGTGGATCCACTCTAGTAATTTTTTCTTACGTTTGTTCCATTACTTTCTTCATTATATAAAAGTATCATAGGAGCAACATTTGATTGAAAAGTAAACAGTCGTTCAACTTTACAGTAACACTTGGATACGTACATGTGACTACCCGATAGGTCATCTCATGTTTTAGAACTAATTTTTGTGTTTCGAATCCTTAAATATCTCATTTTAACCTTTCTCGACTTGCATGCGCAGTCCGGGTATTGACCCGGAAGAATTAAATGTTAAAAATTGATAAAAACATAATTTTTTGCCTTAAAAGTTAATTTTTGTTGACTTCGGTCAACGATTTGGATAAATAGACCCGTACCCGTATTTTGACGGTCCCGGTGGGTCCGTATTGAAATATGGGACCTGAGCATATGCCCGAAATTGAATTCCGAGGTCCCTAGCTAGAGATATGAATTTTTGTTGAAAATTAAAAGTCTGAAAAATTAAATGGTTTTAAGAATCTATTGATGTCTGACATTATTGATACCGGACCCGTATTTTGGTTTTGGAGCCTGATAGAAGTTCAATATAGTATTTAGGACTTGTTTGTGAAGTTTGGTAAGAAACGAAGTTAGTTTGACGTGATTCGGACGTCCGATTGTGAAAATAGAGGATTTAAAGCTTTCTTGAAAACTTCATTCGATTTGGTGTTCAATTCGTAGTTTTAGGTGTTATTTTGGCGATTTGATCGCGCGAGCAAGTTCGTAGGATGTTTTAGAACTTGTGTGCATGTTTGGTTTGGAGCCCCGAGGGCTCGGGTGAGTTTCGGTAGGTTACAGGATGTTTTAGACTTAGAAAATATGGCTTTTTGGCTTCAACTGTTACCTGGTGTGTCCTTCATCGCTTTCGCGAAGGTACTCTCGTGAACGCAAAAGGTAAAATGGAGGAAGGGTGATTTTCTTCTATGCTAACGCGGTAGCTAGGTCACGAACGCGAGGCAGTGGGGGGCTTAACCTTCGCGAATGCGACCAGCCTCTTTGTGAACACGTAGGCATGGGACCTGGGCGAGGGGGAAACCGTTCTTCTACGCGGACGCGATCACTGGCTCACAAACGCGGAGGCTAGGGGGAACAGCCTTCGCGAACGCGAAGAGGAACTCGCGAACGCGAAAGCCCTTCAGGTTGCTGTGCATCGCGAGCGCGACAGGCCCTTCACGAACGCGTAGAAGGCCTGACGCCCAGACCTTAAAATAATTCAAAAACGGGATTTTACCTATTTTTCATAAACTCTCCATTAGAGCTTGGCCTAGGTGCGATTTTGAAGGGGAAACTCAACACCAATTTATAGGTTTGTACTCTTTAACTCATTTCTTTCCATTTCTATCATCACCCATTAAATTTCTAGCCCTAAACTTTGTTCTTTCATGGTAGAAAATTAGGGATTTTGGAAGAATTGGGTTTTTTTTCAAATTGGAGATTTAGACCTCAATTTGAGATCGGATTCCGAAAGTAATTACATATTCGGGCTCGAGGGTGAATGGGTGAATGAGTTTTGGTCCGAACCTCGAGTTTTGACCAAGCAGGCCCGGGGTCGATTTTTGACTTTTTGGGAAAAAATTTGGAAAACCTAAACTTATGCATTGTAATTGATTTCTTTAGAAATAATTGATGTTATTACGTTAATTGTGGCTAGATACGAGTGGTTTGGATGTGGAATCTAGAGGAAAAGCGGTAATTGAGCAGTGAGTGGCCTGTGGAGCGAGGTAAGTGTTGTGTCTAACTTTGACTCGAGGGATTAGGAATCCTTGCCTTAATTACTCTATGAAAACCATGTGAGCGGCGTATATGTGAGGTGCCAAGTACTTATATGCTGCCAATTTATCTGTCTTGCCGGTTTCACTCCCGTTCTTCTTATATTGTTTCTTTTCCTGCTTTAATTGTTACATGCCTACTTGTATTTCCATGCCTACTTGCTAATTGTTAGATATTATTCCTCTTTGTTGCAGATAAATGTTATTCTGTAGTTTCCTCATCCCCTATTATTTGCTTAAGCTGTTCTTATCTGTAATTTTAGTGATATTCTGGATTGGTCTTGCTAAGTAGTATTACTTGTGTAGAGTTTTATCGAGTATAAGATTTTCATTTGCCTTGTTATGAAGTTTAAGTATTAAGAAGGGTCTTGTGTTAATTTGTGAAACTTCTATACTTCCTATGTAATTGATATGAATATGGTGGTATCGGGTTGCACGCCACAACATGTGGAATAAGGGTGATATATTAAGGAGAATAAGGGTGAATTGATATTATATGGTGGGATCGGGTTGCACGCCGCAACATGTATAATAAGGGTGGAATGTGGTGAAATAAGGGTGAATCGTGATTGTGATTATTATGATATGGTGAGATTGGGTTGCACACTGGAACACTTTTATCTATGTTTTGTTGTTTATGATATTAAGAAGAAATAATAAAGGATTATGATATGTACGGTAGGATTGGGTTGCGCGCCGCAACAATTTATATGTTTATGTTCTTTTTTTGACTGTGTTAGTTGTACAGTAATATTGAATTGCACTTAAGGATTGGTAATAACTGAGCACTGGTGAAGTTTATTGGGTACTGTATTTATTCTTGCAAGTTACTATTTTTAATTTATTCTGCCTTATTTTCTGTCTTATTATTCACTATATGCAGCTTATATTGTGAGTGTCCCGCCGTAGCCTCGTCACTCCTTCGTCGAGGTTAGGCTCGGCACTTACCAATACATGGGGTCAGTTGTACTGATACTACACTCTGTACTTCCTGTGCAGATTTTGGAGCAGGAAGTGGCTGGTCGAGAGGTTGGCTGCAGATTTCACAACTATGAGATCCAAGGTAGTCCTGCTGGCATCCGCAGGCCCTAGCGTCCCCTTTTACACTCCTATACTTACTGTTTTTACTTGCTTCACAAAAAGTTGTACTTTCTTTCGGACAAATATTTGTAGAAAGTCTTAGTATGTTCGTGAATTGTGACTCCGGATTCTGGGTAGTGGTAGCATGTAATTAAAGTTGATATCTATATAGCTTCACGTTTATTTTGATTTATTTTTGCCTGTTTACTGATAATCACTAAAAATGTAAAGAATTGGCTAAATAAGCTCTAACGTTGTCTTGCCTTGCAAGTGTGATGTTAGGCGCCATCACGGTCCCGACGGTGGGAATTTCAGGTCGTGACAAGCTGGTATCAGAGCACTAGGTTGCCTAGGTCTCACAATTCATAGACATGCTTAGTAAAGTCTGGGGGATCGGTATGGAGACGTCTGTACTTATCTCCCAAAGGCTATAAAGTTAGGAATAAATTTCACTTTTATTCAAATATGTTGTGCGATTTTGTTTTCTCAATACTGATTGAACTCTCCTACTCTTGTTCTATCACATATGACGAGAACGCGTACCGCTTCTTCAGCTAAGCAGCAGCCAGAGCCTCCAGCCGCAGATCCTACGAGGGGAAGGGGCCGAGGCCGAGGCAGGGGCAGGGCTCAACCCAGAGCCCGAGAAGCAGCCCCAGCAGTGGAGCTTGATCACGCTCAACTATGTCTTCTATAAAGACTAAACGGGCGTTGCAAATATAATCCTGGGGTATTATGCCCAGAGTCGATCCCTCAGGGAATTGACGTATCAAGCACGCTGTTTAAATTAGTAATCAGCTCTCATCTGATGTTGTTTAAGTTACTAATACTAAATATTAACAGTAAAGATTAATTATACTAAGGTATAAACAATTGTAATAAAATCTAAGGTTATAGTTTCCCCCGCTGGTGAACTTACTTCTCGGATATTCGTATAGCTTGATTAATCGTCTCTATCAATCATGAACGCTCTATCTACCATAAATCTCTCTCAAGTAATTATGATAATTTACTAGACGCACTCTCTCAAGTTACGCTAGCTAGATTGCATTACAGTTCACTTAGATTGCACCCGAAGTATCGTTATCTCTAATCCAACCTCTAAACCCTCGGTTATGACTTTCGTCTATACTCTGGGAGTGGTGTTGTTCAAACAATTACCTAAATATGCACTCTCTCTCAAGTAGATACATAATAAATAGGCACAGCTAATTGAGGGCCCTTCAATCAACTACAACAAGAACGTAGTTGAACAAATAGAGTTTAATCAACCAATCAAAGCTATATTAATATCACAATAAGTTTATTCCCCAACGGGTTCTACCAAAACCCTAGGTTAAAGAAGTTAGCTAAACAAATTCATAAGAATAAAATCTAAAACAACTTGCATAATAGAACTACAAAGTAATGAAGAAAATATGTACAAATTGATGTTTTGCCGTCCGTATCCACTCTAATCTCGAATCTCCTTTTTGTAGTTGTGTTTTAGGAGTCTATTTATAAGTTTAGGGTGAACCCTAACCGTGTAGGAGACTTCTATTTCAATTGGGAAACACTTAAACCCGTCAAAACTCGGTTTTTCGCCGAACTGGGGACCCTGGCGTTTGGACCCAAAGGCCTGGCTAA
>ML370157.1:27864-95402 GCA_005239525.1 Nicotiana knightiana
CTGGCTAACGCCAGGGTGGGGCTGGCGTTTCAGCCCAAACGCCTGGCTAACGCCAGGCAGGGTCAGTGTGTTTGGCTCTGTCGCCCGGCTATCGCCCGGGTGTCTCTTTTTGCGTATTTTTCGACGTATTTGCATCTTTTTAGCTCCGTTTCCATTTCCACTTCACCTACACATGAAATAACTCCATTAAGCACATAACAAGTGTAATTTTATCATTAATGCGCATAAAATGTAAGGTATATCACATGTTAAACTATGCAATTTAGTTTCGCATCAGAGCTCAGGTAGAGTTTGATGAGGAGGATCCAGCTCAGATTGTTCCTTCCGGACCAGCTCAGGTCCGGAGGGGTTTATTGCCACCCTAGTGCTTCAGGATGCTTTGGTCCGATTGATGGGCCTTATGGAGAGTGTGGACCAGAATGATGCATTCCCCATGGAACCAGCTGTCTCACAAGCAGGGGGAGGAGCCCAGACTCTTACTACTCAAACTATGAAGCAGATGTCTCCCCAGTTCCAGACTTCAGCAGCTCATCCAGTTGGAGTAGTTCAGCCGAATGATGCGGTATAGACCGGAGATGGGTCAGCTATGTCTTTTGAGGCCTTGTGGAGATTGGATAGGTTTACTAAGCTCTTTCTAGTCCATTTCAGTGGTGCTACTTCAGAGGATCCCCAAGAGTATCTTGACAGCTGTCACGAGGTTCTTCGGAACATGGGTATGTTGGAGACCAATGGGGTCGACTTTGCTGCTTTTCAGATGACTGGTTCCGCCAAGAAATGGTGGAGGGATTATTTGTTGACCAGACCAGCTGGGTCACCTGCTCTTAATTGGAATCAGTTCTCTCATCTCTTCCTTGAGAAGTTTCTGCATATCACCTTGAGAGAGGAGCGCTGCCACCAGTTCGAGCGTCTCCAGTAGGGCTGCATGACTGTTACCCAATATGAGACCCATTTTGTGGATTTTGCCCGTCATGCTATTCTTCTGCTTCCTACCGAGAGAGAGAGAGAGAGAGAGAGAGAGGAGGAGATTTATCGAGGGACTTGCTCAGCCTATTAGATTGCAGATGGCTTAGGAGACTGGGAGCGAGATTTCTTTTCAAGCGGTGCCAATGTCGCCAGGCGAGTCGAGATGGTTCTTGGACAGGGAGGTCAGGGGTCAGACAAGAGACCTCGTCATTCCGGTGGGTTCAGTGGTGCCTCGTTTGGAGGCAAGGGTACTTTTGGTAGAGGCCATCCTCCCAGGCCATTCCATTCAGCGCTTCAGGTATCCCACAATGATTCAGGGATTCATGGTCCTTATGTGCCTCCTTCTGGCCAGCCAACCTATAGTGCACCATCAACTCCTATCAGTGCACCTCCTATTCAGAGTTATTACCGTGGTCAGCAGGCCCGTTCGGGTCAGTCTCAGTTTCCACAGCCACAATATCAGGATGGATGTTTTGAGTGTGGTGGTTATGGGCATATCAGGAGGACCTGCCCGAGATTATTGGGTGTTCCACCATAGCATCAGAGTTCTCGTGCCATGGTTCCGGCACCAGTTGCTGTACCGCCTGCTCAACTAGCCAGAGGCAGGGTTCAGGTAGCCAGAGGTAGGGGACAGAATGTTAGAGGTGGAGGTCAGGCTGTTAGAGGTGGAGGCCCGCCAACTAGAGGCCGTCCCAAGGATATGTTTCAGGGTGGTGGGACCCATTCTTGATGTTATGATTTTCCAGCTAGACTTGAGGCTGAGTCATCCAATGTTGTTATTACGGTACTGTTTCAGTTTGCAGTAGAGATGCTTCAGTTCTATTTGGTCCGGGGTCTACTTACTCCTATGTGTCATCTTATTTTGCTTCATATTTGGTTGTACCTTGTAATTCTTTGAGTTCCCCTGTATATGTGTCCACACTTGTGAGGGATGCTATTGTTGTAGATCGTGTATATCATTCGTGTGTGGTCACTATTGGGAGTCTTGAGACCAATGTAGATCTTCTACTCCTCGATATAGTTGATTTCGTTGTTATATTGGGTATGGATTGGCTGTCACCTTATCACGCTATATTGGACTGTCACACCAAGACAGTGACCTTAGCCTTGCCGGGGTTTCCTTGATTAGAGAGGAAAGAGACCCCTGGCCATTCTACCAGCAGGGTTATTTCTTATATGAAGGCTCGACGTATGGCCGAGAAGGGGTGTTTGGCTCATTTGGCTTATGTTTGTGATTCTAGTGCAGAGGTTCCTTCTATGGATTCTATGCCTATTGTTTGTGAGTTTCCAAAGGTATTTATTGCAGACCTGCCGGGGATGCCACCCGGCAGGGATATTGATTTGTCTCCAGGCACTCAGCCCATTTCCATTTTGCCATACCGGATAGCCCCGCCAGAGTTGAAAGAATTGAACGAAAAATTGCAGGATTTTCTTGATAAGGGCTTCATTAGACCTAGTGTCTCACCCTGGGGTGCACCAGTGTTGTTTGTGAAGAAGAAAGATGGGTCTTTGAGGATGTGTATAGATTATCGGCAGTTGAACAAAGTCACCATCAAGAGCAAGTATCCATTGCTGAGGATTGATCACTTGTTTGATCAGCTTCACGGTTCCAGGGTGTTTTCGAAGGTTGATTTGAGATCAGGCTACCATTAGTTGAGGATTAGGGCATCCGATGCCCCTAAGACAGCTTTTCGGATGCGGCATGGGCACTATGAGTTTCTGGTGATGTCCTTTGGGTTGACCAATGCCCCAACAACATTTATGGATTTGATGAACCGAGTGTTCAATCCTTATTTGGTATCCTTTGTGATTGTGTTTATTGATGGAATATTGATATACTCCCGCAGTCGGGAGGAGCATGAACTTCACCTTAGGATAGTGCTTTAGACTCTGAGGGATATCCAGTTGTATGCTAAATTTTCGAAGTGCGAGTTTTGGATGGATTCAGTCGCTTTCTTGGGCCACATTTTATCTGTAGAGGGCATTCAGGTAGATCATAAGAAGATTGAGGCAGTCCAGAACTGGCCCAGACCTACTTCAGCCACGGAGATCAGGAGCTTCTTGGGTTTGGCAGGTTACTACCGTTGATTTGTGGAGGGGTTTTCATCTATAGCAGCCCTTTTAACCAGGTTAACCCAGAAGGGTGCCCTGTTCAGATGATCAGACGAGTGTGAGGCGTGTTTTCAGAAGCTCAAGACAACTTTGATTACATTGCCGGTGTTGTGTTGCCCTCAGGTTCAGGATCTTACACGGTATATTGTGATGCTTCCCGTATTGGGATCGGTGCAATATTGATGAGGGAGGAAGGGTGATTACATATGCATCTCGGAAGTTGAAGGTTCATGAGAAGAATTACCCTGTCCATGATTTAGAGTTGGCAGCTATTGTTCATGCACTGAAGATTTGGAGGCACTATCTTTATGGCGTGTCGTTTGAGGTTTTCATGGATCATCGCAGCCTTCAATATTTGTTCAAGCAAATGGATCTCAATTTGAGGCAGATGAGGTGGTTTGAGCTATTGAAAGACTATGATATCACCATCTTGTACCATCCCGGGAGGCCAATGTGGTGGACGACGCATTGAGTAGGAAGGCAACGAGTATGGTCAGCCTTGCGTTCATTCAAGTCAGTGAGAGGCCGCTAGCATCAGATGTTCAGACTTTGGCCAACCAGTTTGTAAGGTTGGATATTTCAGAGCCCAGCCGTGTTCTAGATTGCACAGTAGCTCTATCTTCTTTGTTTGAGCGTATCAGAGATCGACAGTATGACGACCCTTATTTGTTGGTCCTTAGGGACACAATACGACACAGTGGTGCCAAGCAGGTTACTGTTGGAGATGATGGAGTTTTGAAGATGCAGGGTCGCGTGTGTGTGCCTAATGTTGATGGGCTTCGTGAGTTGATTCTTGAGGAGGCTCACAGTTCTCGGTATTCTATTCACCCGGGCGCCGCCAAGATGTACCAAGACTTGCGGTAGCATTATTGGTGGAGGAGGATGAAGAAGGATATAGTTGCTTATGTAGCTCGATTCCTTTATATTCAACAAGTAAAGTATGAGCATCAGAGACCCGGTGGTTTGCTTTAGCAGATAGAGATTCCTGAGTGGAAGTGGGTTCGTATCACTATGGACTTTGTTGTTGGACTCCCACTGACTCAGAGGAAGTTCGATGCCGTTTGGGCCATTGTGGATAGGTTGACTAAGTCAGCGCACTTCATTCGTGTGGTAGTTACCTATTCTTCGGAGCGTTTGGCAGAGATTTATATTCATGAGATCTTCATTCTTCACAGTGTGGCCATGTATATCATTTTTGATCGAGGTACGTAGTTTACCTCACACTTCTGGAGGGCAGTACAACATGAGTTGGGTACGCAGGTTGAGTTGAGCACAATATTTTATCCTCAGACGGACGGGCAGTCCGAGCGTACTATTCATATCTTGGAGGATATGCTCTGCACATGTGTTATAGACTTTAGAGGATCGTGGGATCACTTTTGCCCCTTGCAGAGTTCGCCTACAACAAAAACTACCAATCGAGAATTCATATGGCTCCTTATGTGGCATTATATGGTAGACGGTGTTGGTCGCTAGTTGGGTGGTTTGAGCCGGGGGAGGTTCGGTTATTGGGTACAGATCTAGTATAGGAGGCCTTTGACAAGGTCAAGATTATACATGACCGACTTCGCACAGCTCAGTCTAGGCAAAAGAGTTATGCTGACCGTAGAGTTCGTGTTGTGGCATTCATGGTCGGGGAGAGAGTGTTGCTTCGGGTATCACCCATGAAGGGTGTCATGAGGTTCGGGAAGAAGGGCAAGCTGAGCCCTAAATACATCAGAACTTTTGAGATTCTCGAGAGAGTGGGAGAGGTGGCTTACATGCTTGCATTGCTTCTGGGGTTATCAACAGTTCATCCAGTGTTCCATGTGTCCATGCCCCGGAAGTATCATGATGACTCGTCCCACGTGTTAGATTTCAGCTATTTCCAGTTGGTGAAGGATTTGACTTATGAGGAGGAGCCGGTGGATATTCTAGCTCGACAGGTTCGTCAATTGAGATCAAAGAGTTATCCTTCAGTTCGAGTGCGGTGGAGAGGTCAGTCCGCTGAGGCAGCTACTTGGGAGTTCGATTTTGACATGTGGAGTAGATATCCCCACCTATTCACCAGTTCAGGTACTTTTCTATGTCTGTTCGAGGACGAACGGTTGTTTTAGAGGTGGAGAATGTGATGACTCGATAGGTCATCTCATGTTTTAAAACTAAATTATGTGTTCCGAATTCTTAAATATCTTATTTTATCCTTTCTCGACTTGCGTGCGCAGTCCGGTTGTTGACTCGGAAGGCTGAAATGTTAAAAACTGATAAAAACAAGAATTTTTGCCTTAAAATTTAATTTTGGTTGACTTCGGTCAACATTTTGGGTAAACAGACCTGGACCCGTATTTTGACACCTATGTGGGTCCGTATTGAAATATAGGACCTGGGCATATGCCCTGAGTCGAATTCCGAGGTCCCTAGTTCTAGATATGAATTTTTGTTGAAAATTACAAGTCTGAAAATTAAATGATTTTAAGAATCTATTGATGTTTGGCATTATCGATACCGGACCCGTATTTTAGTTCTAGAGCTCGGTACATGTTCAATATAATATTTATGACTTGTCTGTGAAGTTTGGTAAGAAACAAAGTTAGTTTGACGTGACTCAGACATCAGATTGTGGAAATAAAGGATTTAAAGCTTTCTTAAAAACTTCATTCGATTTGGTGTTGAATTCATAGTTTTAGGTGTTATTTTGGCAATATGATCGCGCGAGCAAGTTCCTAGGGTGTTCTAGAACTTGTGTTCATGTTTGGTTTGGAACCTCGAGGGCTCGGGTGAGTTTTGGTAGGTTACGAGATGTTTTAGACTTAGAAAATCTGTCTTTTTTGGCTTTAGCTATTACCTGGTCTGTCCTTCATCGCGTTCGCGAAGGTACTCTCGCGAACGCGAAAGGCAAAATGGGGGAAGGGTGATTCTTCTACACGAACGCGGTAGTTAGGTCGCGAACGCGAGGTAGTGAGGGGCTTACCCTTCACGAACACGACCAACCCCTTCGCGAACGGGTAGGAATGGGACTTGGGGAGGGGGATATCATTCTTCTACGCAAACACGATCACTGGCTCACGAAAGCGGAGGCTAGGGGGAACATCCTTTGCGAATGCGAAGAGGAAATGGCGAACGCGAAAGCCCTTCAGGCTGCTGTGCATTGCGAACCTGGAAGGCCCTTCACGAAGCGAAGAAGGCCTGACGCCCAGAACTTAGAACAGTTCAAAAACGGGATTTTACCCATTTTTCATAAACTCTCCATTAGAGCTCGGCCTAGGTGTGATTTTGAAGGGGAAACTCAACACCATTTCATAGCTTTGTACTCTTTAACTCATTTTCTTCCATTTATATCATCATGTCACGACCCTAAACTCAAACGGATCGTAATGTTGCCTATCGATGGTACTAGGCCAACCGACTTCCACAATAATATAATAATTCATTCAAAGATATGCAAAAAGACATTTCTGTATAACATAATTTCATGAAAGAAAAAAGAGTCTAACTAAAAAATAGAAATGCAGAAGAAAAAGCCCCAAACATCGGGGTGTCACTGAGTCATGAGAAACTACTACAAACTGGTCTGGTAATAACAAGACTAACATAGTCTATGAAAAATCCAAAAATTCAACTAAGTGGAAGATAGAGAAGAAGAAAGCAGGGCTGCGATCGCCAGACAACTGTCTTTCTATCTCCAATGATCAGCTACAGAAATATCAGCAGCCGCTACCGTGGCTAGAAATGCCCGGATATGCACACAAGGTGCTGGGAATAACGTGAGTACACCAACTCAGTAAGCAACAAAAGTAAATAAAAGCTGAGAAGTAGTGACGAGCTAGATGAAAGTACAATTCATATCACAAAAATTCAGTAAAGTACGACATGCTTTACAACCAGAGTTTAAGTCAAATCAGCTTGTTTAAATCAAGTTCAAGTAAAATTAATTAAAAATATCTTCAACAGTACTCAAACAAGGACTCAAAGCAACTATGAGCATAAATGATGAAATCATATACCGCCCATAAGGAAAACATCACTCAGTCCTCTCAATCACTCCAACCACGCAATTAGTCATGCCTCACAATCTCTCAGCACGTGGCACTCGCACTCAGTAGGTAGCTGCGCTCACTGTGGGTGTGTACAGACTCCGGAGGGGCTCCTTCAGCCCAAGCTCTATATCAATGCAAATCAAGACAAAATCAATGAAACATGTTGCGGCGTGCAGCCCAATCCCATAAATGTCCTCACAAATCAGGCCCTCGGCCTCACTCAGTAATCAATCTCTCCAGTCTCTCAGGCTCTCAGAAATCAAAGTAATCAGCCCAAACAACATTGACATGATGCATTACATAGAATAACAGAGACTGAGCTATGATGTAAAAAAATGCATCAACATGACTGAGTACAGATTAACAACCAAAACAGTGAGAGGACAACAAGAAACGACCTCTAAGGGTCCAAAAAATACCGGAATAAAGCCTAGACATGGTATCTAGCATGATTTACAGTAAATCTTTCTAAGAGACATAAGGAGAATATAGCTACAACAGGCTGTTCAACTTTATAGTTTCTACGGGACGGGCCAAGTCACAATCCTAAACGGTGCACGCCCACACACCCGTCACCTAGCATGTGCGTCACCTCCAAATAGTCACATGACATAACAATCCGGGGTTTCATATCCTCAGGACTAGATTTAGAATTGTTACTCACCTCAATCCGAGCAAATTACTACTTCGCAATGCCCTTGCCTCTCGATTCAGCCTCCAAATGTCCCGAATCTAGCAACAAGTAATACAACACAATCAATAAAGGCTAAAGGGATCAATCCCATAAGAAAACTACTGAATTAGAGCTAAAATCCGAAATTCACTCAAACCCGGCCTCGAGTCCACGTCTCGAAACTCAAAAGAAATCAAAAAACCTGAAAACCCATTCACTCCCGAGTCTAACCATACTAAATTCATCAAAATCTGACATCATTTGGTCTCTCAAATTCCCAAAACACGCTATCCAAAATCCCAAGCCCTAACCCCTTATTTCACTTCAAAAACCCAACCAATTAGGTGAGAAATCAACGGGAAAACACCATAGCTAAGGATAATAAAGCTTAAGTAACTTACCTTAGTGAATATCCTTGAATCCCCTTCAAATATCACCTCAAAAGCTCCAAAGTTCGAGTTAAAAATGAGGAAAAATCTCGAAGTCCTCTATTTATACATTCTGCCCAGTGAAACCGTTTCTACGGTCCCCTTTTCCTCTTCTGCGATGCTGCACCTGCGGAATTCCAGTCGCAGGTGCGAAACTCACTTAAAATCCTAGGTTCCGCATCTGCAGCCAAATCGCGCACCTGCGACAGTGCACCTGCGCATCTCCTCTGCTTCTGCGGAACCAGCCAATTTCCTCCTTTTCGAATTTGTGCCCCAGGTCTCGCACCTGCAGGCTCGCAGATGCAATCTCCTTCTCGCACATGAGGTTCCAGTCCAAATCAACACTTCCCGCATCTGCGACCTCCCATGCACTTCTGCAGTCTCACACCTGCGGCTCCCTCTATGCAGGTGCGGAAAACACCAACATCAGCAATTTAACTGCATTTTCCAAGTTCCAAACCTTCCGTTAACCACCCGGAATCACCCCGAGGCCCTCGGGACTTCAACCAAACATACCGACACTTCCCATAACATCATACAAACTTAGTCGAGCCTTCGAATCACTCAAAACATCATCAAAACACCAAATTACCCTCGGATTCAAGAGTAAGAAATTCTAAACTTCCAATTTCGCAAACAATGCCTCAACCTATCAAACCACGTACGAATGACCTCAAATTTTACACACACGTCACAAATGACAGCACAAACCTACTCCAACTCTCGAAAATCCGTTCCGATCCCCATATCAAAATTTTCCACTGCCGACCAAAATCGCCGAATTTTTAACTTTCGCCAATTCAAGCCTAATTCCACTACGGACCTCCAAATCATATTTAGGATGCACTCCTAAGTCCAAAACCACCTAATGGAGCTTAAAAAACCATCAAAATTTAAATTCGAGATCGTTTACACATAAGTCAACATCTGGTTGACTTTTCCAACTTAAGGTTCTAATATGGAGACTAAGTGTCTCAACTCACTCCGAAACCATTCTGGACCCGAACCAACTAACCTGATATATCACAATATAGCTGAATAACACAAAAAGAAGTAGAAATGGGGGAAACATGGCTATAACTCTCGAAACAACCGGCCGGGTCGTTACGTCCTCCCCCTCTTAAACAAACGTTCATCATCGAACATGTCTAGAAACATACCTGGAGTCTCAAATAAGTGTGGATATCTGCTCCGCATCTCCTTGTTAGGTCTCCCAGGTGGCTCCTCCACGGGCTGGCCTCTCTACTGCACCTTCACTGAAGCTATGTCCTTTGACCTCAACTTCCGAACCTGCCGATCAAAAATGGCCACCGGCTCCACATCATAAGTCATATCACCATCCAACTGAACCGTGATAAAGTCCAAAACATCAGACGGATCGCCAACATACTTCCGGAGCAGGGAAACATGAAACACTGGATGCACACTTGACAAGCTGGGTGGCAAGGCAAGCTTGTAAGCCACCTCCCCTATTCTCTGAAGCACCTCAAAAGGCTCAATGAACCAGGGGATCAACTTGCCCCTCTTCCCAAACCTCATAATACCCTTCATGGGTGATACCTTCAGTAAAAACTTCTCCCCGACCATGACAGACACATCGTGGACCTTCCTATCCGCATAGCTCTTCTTCCTAGACTGCGCCGTGCAAAGACGCTCCTGAATCAATTTCACCTTGTCTAATGCATTCTGGACCAAGTCTGTACCCAAGAGCCTAGCCTCACCCAGATCAAACTATCTTACCGGAGATCTACACCTCCTCCCATATAAAGCCTCGTACAGAGCCATCTGAATACTCGACTGATAATTGTTATTATATGCAAACTCCATGAGCGGCAGAGAATGTTCCAATGAACCCCCAAAGTCAATGACACAAGCGCGTAACATTTCCTCCAGTATCTGAATAGTGTGCTCGTACTGTCCGTTCGTCTGAGGGTGAAACGCTGTGCTCAACTCAACCTGAGTACCCAACTCTCACTACACGACACTGCAAAACTGGATGTAAAGTGAGTACATCTATTTGAAATGATGGAAACTGGGACACCATACAGACGAACAATCTCTCGGATATAAATCTCAGCCAACCGCTCTGAAGTGTAAGCAATACCAATTGGAATGAAGTGCGCGAACTTGGTCAGCCAATCCACAATAACCCAAATAGCATCGAACTTTCTCGAAGTCCGTGGGATCCCAACTATGAAGTCCATGGTGATCCGGTCCCACTTCCACTCCGAGATCTCTAATCTCTGAAGCAAGCCACCCGGTCTGTGATGTTCATACTTAACCTGCTGACAATTGAGACACTGAGCCACAAACCCAACTATATCCTTCTTCATCCGTCCAACAATAGTGCTGTCTCAAATCCTGATACATCTTCGCGGTACCCGGATGGATGGAATATCGCGAGCTGTGGGACTCCTCAAGAATCAACTCCCGGAGCCTATCTACATTAGGCACACATATCCATCCCTGCATCCTCAACACGCCGTCATCACCAATAGACACATCCCTAGCATCACCTCGCTGAACCCTATCCTGAAGAATGAGTAGGTGGGGGTCATCATACTGACGCTCCTTGATATGGTTATAAAGAGATGACCTGGAGACCACACAAGCCAATACCCGACTCGGCTCCGAAATATCCAACAAGCTGGCCCCCTAAGGCCTGAACATCCAATGCCAAGGGTCTCTCTACTGCTGGGAGATATGCTAAACCCTCCAAACTCTCCGCCCGACGACTCAAAGCATCGGCCACCATATTACCTTCCCCAGATGGTACAAAATAGTGATATCATAGTCCGTAAGAAGCTCTAACAGTCTCCGCTGACGCAAATTAAAATCTTTCTGCTTAAACAGATGCTGCAAACTCCGGTGATCAGTATAGATCTCATAATGCACCCCGTACAAATAGTGCCGCCAAATCTTTAAGGCATGAACATTCATGGACAGGATAGTTTTTCTCATGAGTCTTCAACTGGCGCGAGGCATAGGAAATCACCCTACCATCCTGCATCAGAACACATCCAATACCTATCCTCGAGGCATCACAATACACAGTGTAAGAACCTGAAGCTGATGGCAGAACCAACACTGGAGCTGTGGTCAAGGCAGTATTGAGCTTCTAAAAGCTCTCCTCATACTCATCCGACCACCTGAATGGAGCACCCTTTTGGGTCAATTTGGTCAAGGGTGATGCAATAGATGAAAATCCCTCCATAAAGCGACGGTAATAACCCGCCAAACCTAGAAAGCTCCTAATCTCCGTGGCAGAGGACGGTCTAGGCCAACTCTGCACCATCTCTATCTTCTTCGAATCCACCTGAATACCCTCATTGGACATCACGAGCCCCAAGAATGCTACTGAACCGAGCCAAAACTAACACTTGGAGAACTTTGCATAAAGCTTCTCCTCCCTCAATCTCTACAACACAATCCTCAGATGCTGAGCATGCTCCTCCTAGCTACGAGAGTACACCAGGATGTCATCAATGAACACAATAACGAATGAGTCCAAATAGAGCTGGAATACACTGTTCATCAAATGCATGAACGCTGTTGGGGAATTGGTCAGCCCAAAAGACATCACTAAGAACTCATAATGGCCATATCCGGTCCTGAAAGCTGTCTTAAGAATATTCGAATCCTGAATCTTTAGCTGGTGATACCCGGACCTCAAAACAATTTTGGAGAACACCCTCGCTCCCTAAAGCTAGTCAAATAGATCATCAATACGAGGCAAATGATACTTGTTCTTGACTATGACCTTGTTCAACTGCCTGTAATCAATGCACATCCTTATGGAACCATCCTTCTTCTTCACAAATAGAACCAGTGCACCCCAAGGTGACACACTAGGCCGAATAAACCCCTTATCAAGAAGTTCCTAAAGCTGTTCTTTCAACTCCTTCAACTCCGCCGGTGCCATACGATACGGTGGAATAGAAATGGGATGAGTGCCCGACACCAAATCAATACCAAAGTTAATATCCCTGTTGGGCGGCATGCCTGGCAGGTCTGAAAGGAAACACATCCAGGAAATCACGTACCACAGGAACATAATCAATGGTAGGAGTCTCTACACTAACATCCCTCACAAAATCCAAATAGGATAGAAAACTCTTCTCAACCATACGCTGAGCCTTCAAATATGAAATCGCCCTACTAGGTACTAGTCTATAGAACCGCTCTACTTAACTCGACACTCCCAGCATCGCCAACGTCAGGGTCTTAGCATGAAAATCTAGAACAACATGACATGGAGACAACCAATCCATTCCCAATATCACATCGAAGTCAACCATGCTGAGCAACAAAAGGTCCACTCGGGTCTCCAGACCCCCAATAGTCAGCACACATGACCGATATACGCGGTCCACAACAATAGTATCGCCCACAGGAGTAGATACATGAACAGATGAAACTAAGGACTCACAGGCATATCCAGAAAATGAGCGAAATATGAGGAAACATATGAATAAGTGGAATCAGGGTCAAATAATACAGAGGCATCTCTGTGAAAAACTTAGATAATACCTGTAATCACAACATCTGAAGCAATAGCATCTGGTCTGGCAGGGAGGGCATAGAAACATGTCTGACCACCACCTGATTGGCCTCTAGGGGGACCCCAAGCTGACTGACCTCTACCCGGAGCTGACTGGGCGGGTGGTGAAGTAACTGCTGCTGAAGTCGAAGGCTGACCCCTCTACTGAGATGGACTTCCATGACGATGAGGACACTGCCTCCACATATGACCAAATTCCCCACACTCAAAACAACTCCCTGGTGCCGGCGACGGGGACTGAAGGGAGCCCCGAGCACTAGGATAACTGGTAGAAGAACCTGGCATAGAGGAGCTCTGAATAGATGGAGCACGGACGAACTCTAGGCTGGGTGGGCACTAAGAGATGAGTGGCCCTGATGAGAACTGTGAGAAATATGGCTCGATGATGCACCATGGTGAATTGGGCAGGCCGCCTGAGCATGCCTGAATGGCCAGCCTCTGCCGTGCATGGACTAACCCCCATAAGGAGCACCATTTAATCCACCTTGTCCCCGAGGCCTCTTGGCCTCCCTATCAATCCTCTCCTAACCACGAACCATCTCAATCTGCCGAGCAATGTCGACAACCTCATCAAAAGTAGAACTAGGCACTCTCTCTCTAGTCATAAGCAGTCACAGCTAAAAAGTGAGGCCATCTATAAACCTCCTGATCCTCTCTCTGTCTGTGGGAACCAAATAGATAGAATGATGGGCCAACTCTTAGAATCGCATATCATACTGCATCACAGACATATCACCCTAACGAAGCTACTCGAACTGCCTGCGCAGCTCCTCTCTGCGGGACTAAGGCACAAACTTCTCCAGAAAGATAACGGAGAACTGCTGCCAAGTAAGGGGTGCTGCGCCGACCAACCTACGCCTCTCGTAAGCCTCCCACTAAGTGAATGCAGCCCCACCCTCTGCACCATTGAAAGATGGAGGCACGAGTCTCGCAACCCTCTCCAATCTATGCTGCTCATCCTCAGGCATAGCAGGAACCACATAGTCCTGAGCAGCTACAACCGGCTGGGATGGTTATGCCCCCGGTGTCTGGAGTCCTTGAACAACCTGCTCGGGTGTGCGGGCGACAAGAGTCTGAGTGCCTCCCACGGCCTAAGAAGTGGCTGCAGCCGTCGAAATAGAGACCGCCTGAGCAAGGCCAATACACACAGTCAGAATCTGATCTAGGGCCTCATGAAGTCCAGGAATCACAATAGGAACAGGTGGTGCCTGAGCTGGTCCCGTGAGGACGTCTACCACTAGGACCTGATCCTGATCTGGAGAAACTAGAGGGTCTACAGGTATTTCCCCCGTCGCTGTGCGGGCTACACCTATGCCCCTACCACGGCCTCAACCTCTCGCGGCCCTAGGTGGTGGTACTGGTGGCTGGCCCTCTTGTCTGGCAGTGTGAGTCCTCACCATCTGTGAGAGAATGAAACAAAATAAGTTTAGTTGCCAGAATCAATAGATTCGCATGACAAGAGTTCAAGAATGTGATATTTTCCTAAAGGTTCTGTAGCCTCTCGAAGTAAATACTGACATCTCCGTACCGATCCGCAAGACTCTACTAAACTTGCTCATGACTCGTGAGACCTATGTAACCTAGGCTCTGGTACCAACTTGTCACGACCCTAAACTTAAACTGGTTGTGATGGTGCCTATCGATGGTACTAGGCCAGCCGACTTCCACAATACTACAATAATTCATTCAAAGATATGCCAAAAGACATTTCTATATAACAGAATTTCATGAAAGAAACAAGAGTTGAACTCAAAAATAGAAATACGGAAGGAAAAGCCCCAAACATCAAGGTGTTACTAAGTCATAATCAACTACTACAAACTGGTCTGATAATAACAAGACTAACATAGTCTGGGAAACATCCAAAAATACAACTAAGGGGAAGGTAGAGAAGAAGAAAGCAGGGTTGCGATCGCCAGACAACTATCTTGCTATCTCCAATGATCAGCTACAGAAATATCAGCAACCGCTACCGTGGCCAGAAATGCCTGGAGCTGAACACAAGGTGCGGAGAGTAACGTGAGTACACCAACTCAGTAAACAACATAAGTAAATAAAGGCTGAGAAGTAGTGACAAGCTAGATGCAAGTACAATTCATATCACAAAATTTCAATAAAGTATAACATGCTTTACAACTAGAGTTTAAGTCAAATCAGCTTGTTTAAATCAAGTTCAAGTAAAATCAATTAAAAATATCTTTCAATAGTTCTCAAACAAGGACTAAAAGCAACTCTGAGCATAAATGATGAAATCATATTCCGCCCCTCGGGCAAACGTCACTCAGTCCTCCCAGTCACTCCAACCTCGCAGTCACTCATGCCTCACAATCACTCATGCCTCATAATCGCTCAGCACTCAACACTCGCACTCAGTAGGTACCTGCGCTCACTGGGGGTGTGTACAGACTCCGGAGGGGCTCCTTCATCCCAAGCGCTATATCAATGCCCATCATGGCAGAATCAATGAAACATGCTATGACGTGCAACTTGATCCCATAAATGTCCTCACAAATCAGGCCGTCGGCCTCACTCAGTCATCAATCTCTCCAATCTTTCGGGCTCTCAGAATTCAAAGTAATCAGCCCAAACAACATTGACATGATACATCGGATAGAGTAACAAAGACTGAGCTATGATGTAAAAAAAATGCATGAACATGACTGAGTACGAATTATCAACTAAAACAGTGAGAGGACAGCAAGAAACGACCTCTAAGGGTCCAACCAATACCGGCATAAATCCTAGACATGATCTCTAGCATGATTTACAGCGAATCTTTCTAAAACACATAAGGAGCATATAGCTACAACAGGTTGTTCAACTTTATAGTTGCTACGAGAAGCGCTAAGTCACAATTCCAAATGGTACACGCCCACACGCCCGTCACCTAGCATGTGCGTCACCTCCAAATAGTCATATGACACAAAAATCCGAGGTTTCATACCCCTCAGGACTAGATTTACAACCGTTTCTTACCTTAATCTGAGCAAATTTCTACTTCGCAATGCCCTTGCCTCTCGATTCAGCCTCCAAATGTCCCGAATATATCCACAAGTAATACAACACAATCAATAAAGGCTAAAGAGATCAATCTCACAAGAAAACTACTGAATTAGAGCTAATATCCGAAATTCACTCAAACTCGGCCCCTGAGCCCACGTTTCGAAACTCGTCAAAAATCACAAAACCCAAAATCCCATTCACTCCCGAGTCTAACCATACTAAATTTATCAAAATCCGACATCATTTGGTCTCTCAAGTTCTTAAAACACGCTCTCCAAAATCCCAAGACCTAGCCCCTTATTTCACTTCAAAAGCCCACTAATCCGGTGAGAAATCAACGAGAAAACACCATAGCTAAGGATAATAAAGCTCAAGTAACTTACCTCAGTGAATATCCTTGAATCCCCTTCAAAAATCACCTCAAAAGCTTCAAAGTCCGAGTTAAAAATGGTGGAAATGAGGAAAAATCTCTAAGTCCTCTATTTATACATTCTGCCCAGTGAAACCGCATCTGCGGTCCCCTTTTCCGCTTCGACGCTGCACCTGTGGAATTACAATCGCAGGTGCGGAACTCACTTAAAATCCTAGGTTCCGCATCTGCGGCCAAATCTCACACCTACGATAGCGCACCTGCACATCTCCCTCCGCTTCTGCGGAACCAGCCAATTTCTTCCTTTCCGCATCTGCTCCTTAGGTCTCGCACCTGCGGGCTCGCAGATGCGATCGCCTTCTTGAACCTGCGGTTCCAGTCCAATTCAATACTGCCCGCATCTACGACCTACCATGCACTTCTGTGGTCTCGCACCTGCGGCTCCCTCTACGCAGGTGCGGAAAACACCAGCAACAGCAGTTGAACTGCATTTTCCAAGTTCCAAACCTTCCGTTAACCACCGGGAATCACCCCAAGGCCCTCGGGACCTCAACCAAACATATAGGCACGTCCCATACCATCATACGAACTTAATCGAGCCTTCGAATCATAGTAAACAACATCAAAAAACCAAATTACCCTCGGATTCAAGCCTAAGAACTTCTAAACTTCTAAATTCCACAAACAACGCCGAAACCCATCAAACCACGTCCGAATGACCTCAAATTTTACACACACGTCATAAATGACACCAAGAACCTATTCCAACTCCCGAAAATCCGTTCCGACCCCGATATCAAAATTTCCACTGTCGACCAAAATTGCCGAATTTTTAACTTTCGCCAATTCAAGCGTAATTCCACTACGAACCTCCGAATCACATTTCGGACACACTCTTAAGTACAAAACCACCTAACGGAGCTAAAGGAACCATCAAAATTCAAATCCAAGATCGTATACACATAAGTCAACATTCGGTTGTATCAATTCACTCCAAAACCACTCCGGACCCGAACCAACTAATCCAGTATATCACAATATAGCTGAATAACACAAAAGAAGCATAAGTGGGAGAAATGGGGCTATAACTCTCGAAACGAATGACCGGTTCATTACACATCACCCATTAAATTTCTAGCCCTAAACTTTGTTCTTTCATGGTAGAAAATTAGGGATTTTGGAAGAATAGTTTTTTTTTTTGCAAATTGGGGATTTAGACCTCAATTTGGGGTCGGATTCTGAAACTAATTACATATTCGGGCTCAGGGTAGAATGGGTGAATGAGTTTTGGTCTGAACCTCGAGTTTTGACCAAGCGGGCCCGGAGTCGATTTTTGTCTTTTTGGGGGAAAGTTTAAAAAACCTAAACATATGCATTGTTATTGATTTATTTAGAAATACTTGATGTTATTAAGTTAATTGTGGATATATATGAGTGGTTCGGAGGTAGAATCTAGAGGAAAAGTGGCAATTGAGTAGTGAGTGGCCTGTGGAGCGAGGTAAGTGTTGTGTCTAACTTTGACTCGAGGGACTAGGAATCCTTGCCTTAATTGCTATATGAAAACCATGTGAGCAGAGTATATGTGAGGTGACAAGTACTTATGCGCCGCCAATTTATCTGTCTTGCCTGTTTCTCCCGTTCTTCTTATATTGTTTCTTTCCCTGCATTAATTGTTACATGCCTACTTGTATTTCTATGCCTACTTGCTACTTGTTTGATATTGTTCCTCCTTGCTGAAGATAATTATTATTCTGTAGTTTTCTCATCCCCTATTACTTGATTAAGCAGTTCTTATCTGTGTTTTAGTGATTGTGATGACCCAAAAATTCATTTCTCATTTTATAAGTCAAAACTGTGTTTCGAGGCCTTGAAAACCTCTTGTTATCTCACCTTTTTGCGTGCGTAGTCTGGGCGTATATCCGAAAAAGCTTTTATATAAAAAACTGAGAAAAATGCTAATTTTGCCTTTAAAATTGAATTTAAGTTGACTTCGGTCAATATTTTGGATAAACGGACCCGGACCCGGACCCGAACCCGAACCCGTGATTTGATGGTCCCGGAGGGTCCGTAGGAAAATATGGGACTTGGACGTATGCCCGAAATTGACTTCCGAGGCCCCAAGCTCGAGAAATGAATTTTTGAAAGAAATTATTTTACTAAAATTATAAGGGTTTTTGGAAATTTGATTATATTTGAAATTGATGGTATTGGGCCCGAATTTTGGTTTCGGAGCCCGGTACAGGTTTAACATAGTATTTGAGTGATGCCTGTAAAATTTGATAAGAAACGGAGGTCATATGACGTGATTCGGACCCGTAGTTGTAAGAATTAAAAATTTGAAAGTTCTTGAAATTTTCTTTGATTTTGATGCTAATTCGTTGTTTAAGATGTTATTTGGCGATTTGATCGCGCGAGTAAGTCCATAGGATGTTTTTGGGGGTTATGTGCATGTTTGGTTTGGATCCCTGAGGGCTCGGGTGAGATCGAATAGGCATCAGAGTGTTTTTGGACTTAGAAAATCTGGTGAATTAGCTGTTTTCTAGTGTCTGGTAATTTGTACTATGCGAACGCGTGGTAATCCACGCGAACGCAAAGAGTAATTGGGGCAGGGGCTGGTTTTGTACAATGCGAACGCGGCTAGTGGCTCGCGAAGGCACAACTTTAGGAGGGGAACTAGGGGAGGGGAGCTAATACTCTATGCGAACACGTCCAAGGCACGCGGACGCGAAGGCCAGGGGGAAGTAAGCCTACGCGAATGCATCAGACTTTTCGCGATCGCGTAGAGGGTCTGTCCAGGGGTTTAAAACAGTAACAAAAACGGGAATAAGTCATAATTTCATATCTCTTTCCATAGAATTCGACCTTGGGGGATTTTTGAAGAGGGATTTCATCACCAAATCATAGGTTCGTGTTCTTCAACTCGTTTCCTTCAATTTCCATCAACACCCATTAGATTTTTAGGCCTAAATCTTGTTCTTGAAGGGTAGAAAACTAGGGATTTTAGGAGAATTAGGGATTTTACAAATTTGGGAATTTAGACCTCGACTTGGAGTCGGATTCCGAAACTAATTATATATTCGGCTCGTGGATGTATGGGTTATCGGGTTTTGGTCCGAACCTCGTGTTTTGACCAAGCGGGCCCGGGGTCGATTTTTGACTTTTTGGGAAGAATGATAGAAAACTCATAATTAAGCATTGGGGTTGAATTATTTTGCGTTTATTGATATTGTTAAGCTAATTATGTCTAGATATAATCAAATTGGAGGCGAATTCTAAAGGGAAAATGGTAATTGAGGCTTGAGTTTGGTCATGGAATTTGAGGTAAGTGTTTGTCTTACCTTAGCTTGAGGGAATAGGTATTGTGTCTTATTTGCTACGTGTTAGTATAGTGTGCAACGTATAGGTATGGTGACGAGTATCTATACGTTGGTGTCAAACATGCCGTGAGTTGAATATTGTGATTTATGTGATTTTTCATTAAGCATTACTTGAGTTTAATTTGACAATTTTCTATGTTGGTGGTGTTTCTTTGGTATTGATCATTGTCGAGTATTGGCTTGAGTCGAGAATTACTACGTGAAAGTGAGTAACTAGGTGAGATTGGTTATAGCTGTTTCCCTTGCCGGGATGATATTGATTCTACTGTTGACTCCCTTACCGGGACGTTATGGCTTTACTATTGTTGTTTGTATTTTTGATTTCCTTGCCGGATTGTTGTTATTGATTTGTTTGGGTGAGGAAGAGTGTAAATCACGAAGGGTGATGCCGTGCATTCTATTTATCATTTGGTGAGGATGAGAGTAAAAGCACGAAGGGTGATGCCGTGCATTCTATTTATTATTTGGGTGAGTATGAGAGTAAAAGCACGAAGGGTAATGCCGTTCTATATGCATTCTATTTATTATTTGGTGAGGATGAGAGTAAAATCACGAAGGGTGATACCGTACATTCTATTTATTATTTGGTGAGGATGTGAGTAAAAGCATGAAGGGTGATGCCGTGCACTTGTTTTTGTGCTGTATTTCTGCTGTTTAAATTGATATCTAATTTGTTGCTTTACTTATTATTTATATTATTTGATATTTCCTCCCCTCAGTATGTTCCCCTTTCCTTGTATTTAGCTGCTTAATTCTTGTTGTTATTATTTTCTCCGTATACGATTAAATTGCACATGTTTAGTTGGTTGTCGTGTTCTAGCCTCGTCACTACTTCGCCGAGGTTAGGCTTGACACTTACTCAGTACATGGGGTCGGTTGTACTGATGCTACACTCTGCACTTTTGTGCAGATCCCGGTACAGGACCCTACGGACCTTAGAGTGAGGAGGCTGCTTTCAGTCCTTTTGGAGATTCGGAGGTAGTCCTGCAGGCGTCCGCAGGCCTTGGCGCCCCCTCCTACTTTATTTCCACTCTGTTCTTCTTTATTGTGAGACAAATGTATTTATTTTATTCTGACCTTTATATGTAGTATTCATAGACAGTCCGTAAAGTTGTGACACCTAATTCTGGGTTTAGTATTATGATTTTCGTTATGGCTTTTAATTTAGTTGTGGACTTTGTTTTCTCTCGCGCTTTTATTTCTGCTGATTTTTACATCACCTGTTATCTATAGAAATATATGAATAAGGTTAATAAACATTAACGTTGGCTTGCCTAGTGGGTTCAATGTTAGGTGCTATCACTGTCCCAACAGTGGGAAATTCGGGTCGTGACAAGTTGGTATCAGAGCACTAGGTTGCTTAGGTCTCACAATTCACGGACAAGCTTAGTAGAGTCTGAGGGATCGGTATAGAGACGTCTGTGCTTATCCCTCAGAGGCTACAGAGTTTAGGAATGACTTCACATCTATTCTTCTCTGTCGTGCGATTTGATTTCTCAGAACTAATTGAATGTCTACTCTCTTCTCTCGTAGATGGCAAGGACACGTGCTTATTCATCCACAGATCAGCAGCCCGAGTCTCTACTTGCAGCTCCTACGAGGGGCCGAGGCCGTGCTAAAGGCCGAGGCAGGGGCATAGCTCAGGCCAGAGCAGCAACCCCAGTGGCGGAGCCTGAGGTAGAGTTTTCTGATAAGGTTCCTGCCCAAACAGTCCCGGTTGGACCAGCTCAGGTTCCCGAGGGGTTCATTGCCACCCCGGTACTCCAGGATGCTCTGCTCCTTCTAGTGGGCCTCATGGAGAGCGTTTCTCAGGCGGGTTTACTTCCTACAACACCAGTCGTCTCTCAGGATGGGGGAGGAGCCCAAACTTCCGCTACTCGCACTTCGGAGAAGTTGGCTTCTCAGTTCCAGTCTCCAGCACCTCAGACAGCTGGGGAAGTTTAGCCGGGTATTGTGGCTCAGACTAGTGATGGAGCAGCTATGTCTTATGATGCTTTGTGGAGATCGGACCGGTTCACCAAGCTGTTTACTACTACTTATAGCAGTGCATCTTCATAGGACCCCCAAGACTATTTGGATAGCTGCCACGAGGTTCTACGGAACATGGGGATAGTGGAGACCAATGGGGTCGACTTTGCTACTTTTCGTCTGCCAGGTCCCGCCAAGACCTGGTGGAGAGATTATTGTTTGGCTAGACCAGCGGGATCACTGCCTTTGACTTGGGCCCAGTTCTCCAATTTGTTTCGAGAGAAGTTTCTCCCTATCACTCAGAGAGATGATTATAGGAGGCAGTTTGAGCGTCTCCAGCAGGGTTCTATGACACGTCACTCAGTATGAGACCAGATTCATTACCTTGGCCCGTCATGCTATTATGATACTTCCCACTGACCGAGAGAGGGTGAAGAGGTTTATTGAGGGACTAGCTCAGCCGATCAGATTGTAGAAGAGGCAGGGAGTGATATTCCCTTTCAGGATGCAACCAATATGGCCAGACGAGTCGAGATGGTTCTATCACAGGGGAGTGTTCAGGGGTCTGACAAGAGGCCTCGTCATTTTGGCCGGTTCACTGGTATCTCATCTGGAGGTAGGGATTCTTTTGGTAGGGGCCATCCTTCTAATCCATTTCAGTCAGCACTTCAGGTTTGTCGCAGTTTTCCAGGTGGCCGTAGTTCCCACATGCAGTATTTTGATCAGTTTCCCTACAGTGCACCACCAGCTCTTATCAGTGCATCGCCGCCCCAGAGTTTCCAGGGTGGTTACTCAGGTCGTTAGGGTCAGTTTCAGGGCCAGCAGTCTCAGCATCCGAGATCATGTTATACTTGTGGTGGTCCGAGGCACCTTGCTAGATTTTTCCCTCGAGCCTCGAGCAGTTCTCAGAACCAGGGTTTTCGTGCCATGGTTCCCGCACCAGGTGTTCCACCACCCTTTCAGCCAGCAAGAGGTGGGGGTCGAGGTGTTAGAGGTGGAGGTCAGGCAGTTAGAGGTGGAGGCTAGGCTACTAGAGGTAGAGGGCAGGCAACAGGAGGCCGTTCCAGGGGTGTAGTTCAGATTGGTGGGCCCCAGCCCCGATGTTATGCTATTCCGGCCAGACCTGAGGCTGAGGCCTCGATGCAGTTATCACAAGTATGGTTTCAGTTTGCAGCAGGGATGCTTTTGTTTTATTTGATCCAGGGTCCACATATTCCTATGTGTCATCTTACTTTTCTCCTTATTTGGTTATGCCTCGTGATTCTCTGAGTACTCCTGTATATGTGTCCACACCGGTGGGTGATTCTATTGTGGTAGACCGTGTCTACCGTTCATGTGTAGTGGTTATTGGTGGTCTTGAGACCAATGTAGATATTCTACTCCTTGATATGGTAGATTTTGATGTTATTTTGGGGATGGATTGGCTGTCGCCTTATCATGCCATCCTGGACTGTCATGCCAAGACCGTGACCTTAACATTGCCGGGGTTGCCTCGACTGGAGTGGAGATGGACTCCTAGTCATTCTTCCAGCAGGGTTATCTCTTATATGAAGGCTCGGCGTATAGTCGAGAAGGGGTGTTTGGCCTATGTTCGTGATTCTAGTGCCGAGGTTCCTTCTATGGAGTCTGTGCCCATTGTCCGTGAGTTTCTAGAGGTGTTTCCTGCAGACCTGCCGGGTATGCCACCCGACAGGGATATTGACTTTTGCATTGATTTGGCTCCGGGCACTCAGCCCATTTCTATTACGCCATATCGTATGGGACCGCCAGAGTTGAAGGAGTTGAAAAAACAGTTGCAGGACTTGCCTGATAAAGGCTTTATTAGGCCTAGTGTCTCACCTTGGGGTGCGCCGGTGTTGTTCGTTAAGAAGAAAGATGGGTCGATGAGGATGTGCATAGATTATCGGCAGTTGAACAAGGTTACTGTTGATACCCAATTTTTCCCAAAATATTTTAAAATTGCATATATACCTTCAAAGTCATGCATTAATAGCAACTGGTATTTTCCCATTATTTTTATTAATTTGTCCAGTATTTATTGCCAACAAATAATTATAAAATCGCATCACAAATGATTTCAAAAGCATTCCTTGATTTAATTTATTGTTTATGGTCCGAATTAAACCCAATTATTTCATAATTAGCCAAATTGGCATCTTTTGGCTATAATTGCAATAACTTTGCAATTATAGCCCAAGCATATAATTTTGAATTATTTTCTACCAGAAATTAGTCATTTGCACTTTTAAATACTTTTTTTTGTAGCAAATATACCACTAGGCAGACTACCTAGTAGCTATTTTATTAATAGTAAAAGTAAAACCACAAAAGGAAGAGTACAAATAAGGGGGACAAAAGCAACAGTAGTATTGCCTCTATGCCTTGGCTATATAATCACTCATCTGCGCCTCACATTGCCTTATTATGGCAGCCTCATGCAGAGGATCATGGTGTAGCTCCCGACAAAGTCTCACGAGGGCATATAATCTCATAGCCGTTTGGATATTTTCCCAAAGGAATAGGACATGAGCAACATACTTGTCTTAACCTTACTTTACTACTCCTATTGAGGCATAAAAAGCCTCATATACTAGCAAGCATGTAAAAAATAAGAACTAGAACGAACTAGATATTCTATGATCATCATAGAGTTTATAACATACTCTATGATGATATTACATATGGTAATGCTAAAAAAATGCTAAAAAAAAATGATGTAGAAATAAGAGTCTTGCCCTTTCTTCTCAAATCTTGTGAACTCTTCAACTTGTAGAACCTTGTCTTCATCATCAATCCTCTTCAAAATGTCTTCAAACTTCATCATTTCTTTTTGGACTTATTTGATCTTGTGGAGGTGGTTGGGGCAGCCGCCTTTTTCTTTGCAATTCTCATTGGAAGTTGCCTAATGACAACTTCTTGTGTGACCTTGCCATCCCAACTATGTTGCCACTCATGTGCCTTCTTCTTGTTTTTGTTGGATCCACTTCTCAAATGTCTAGGTGAAAGATCTCCCTCCCTAGCTACATTTTTAAAAGATGCATCCAGTAATTCTTCCTCTTCGCCTTCATAAATATCTTGCCCCAAATCTGCACCAAATGCTTCAAAAGCACTGTATCCGGGCAGTAGCACTCCTTGCTCCTTCCTCGGCATATCAAGAACTCTCAAAGTATCCATGTCATGAGAAACAAGAGCATGTAGAATACTTGTAGGAATCAATTTACTTGTGCTTGCTAGAAAATCTGATTTTTGAAACACACCTGGAGAGCTTACATGTTGCTGCCCATATTTTGCCGTAGTATTAGGAGCGTTATTTTTCAAATCCCTGGAAGATTGTACTGCCAAAATGTTGTGTTTGGGTGCAGCAACAATTGGGAATTTATCAGTCCCACACACAGGTCCTAATTCAGTAGATTTTGTATCTTCACGTTTGTTGATTGCATTTGTATTTGTTACCTTTCCAGTAGCTACAACATTGGGTATCACCATTGCATCAGATGCAACTTCAATCTCCGTCGCATCTGCTGCTTTAGAGTGCATTTGTTTCTGTCCCGATGATATAAAAGCTGCTGCATTTGGACTCAGTCTTCTCTATTTAGGCAAGTTAGTAGAGGGAATTGAAAGCTGCTCCATGGCTGCCTCACCCTTTGCCCCAAAATTGTTCTGTCCAGTATCGTCACCTGAATATTTAGTTTCCTCATCGTCACTATTATTTTGGAACCTATCTGCATAATCTTCTTCTTCCTCCTCTTCACCTTGCTCAGCCCAAGTCTTGCGACTAACAACAATTGCACTCGTCGCACCTTGTTGATCCTTAGAACCACTTGACTCGTTTGTGGATGCTTGTGAGACTGAAACATACCTATGTTTGGTTGTTGATTGTTACCTGTTGACAGTATCTACTGTCCAGATTCACCAGCATGCTCACCAAAGGACTCCATCAATTGTGAGGGGACCTCAAAGACTGAGGTATTTAGCGTGACCAAAGGTGCCATAACCTTTGGAGTTGTATTCAACAGCATAGCTGCTTGGGCGTCCTTCACCATTTTAGCTAAATCCGGACTGGAAATATGCAGTGTTGGCGTAGCTGCCACTGCCTCTTGCGCATCAACTGGAATAATTTCTTTCGAAACAACAAGCTGTCCACCTGTATGCTTAGAAAGAATCGGTTGTTCTGGACTTCCTGGAGATTTTGGCTTCCAAGATTTTGAAGCTGACTCACGACCACACTGTTGCATAGTCGTCGCAATATCATCCAAAACAGGTTCGCGCATCAGAACCTGCTATATAGTCGTCCCCTCCTCATTCAAAATGGGCTCATTCATCAGAGCATCAAAAGAGTTGGAAACTATAATGTTATTTGATGCATTACTATGATTATTATTCACTGGTGTATTGACCTTCTTTGGTGACTGCTTTGCTCGTTGCATCTCACCTACATCAACCCCTTCCAATTCTTTTCCATTATGCACATCAGTTACTGGTTTTTCATTGCATCAACCCTTGTATCAGTCCTATTCTGAGCAGCAGTAGTGCCAATTCTCTGCTCACCAGATTTTCCAAGTGCATTTAAAGCACCAGCAGCTTGAATACTACTGGAAACTCCTCGATCAGCTGCCTGTCCTGCTCTATTAGCAGCTGCATGTGTAAGCTGTTGTTTCTTATATTGCCCTGGCCCATTAGAAATATGCCCAGCTTCTTTAACACCAGATCCACTAATAACAACAGCTTCTAAACTAGTTGTTTGCACAGTTGCTTCAAGAATATTAGGTGTGATAGATCGCGCACCTACTTTTAATGAAACAGTATCACCTATTCCATCAACCACTGATGCAGCTCGATCAATCTCCTTATCATCCTGCACAACAACAGTAGCAACCACTAGAACAAGTAAACTCTTCTCAGCACCAACAGCCTTGTGCAACCTCGCCAAAACTGTAGAAGCAGGGACATCATATGTTGGCTTTCAATCAAAATTCCTTCGTTCATGACGATTCTATCCTCCCTTTGCACAACAGTTTCTTCAGCACAATGCACGTTTTCTGCAGCTTTTTTCAAACGTCAACATGTTTTTTCAT
Source organism: Nicotiana knightiana (assembly GCA_005239525.1). NCBI lineage: Eukaryota > Viridiplantae > Streptophyta > Magnoliopsida > Solanales > Solanaceae > Nicotiana > Nicotiana knightiana. The sequence goes on from ML370157.1 coordinate 54,411, forward strand.
CATGGCCTTGATGCTTGCAATGATTGCAATACAATGATAAGTTATCATAGACAAATTCTTGAAACAATTCCACAATCTTTCCCGTCTGTTTATCCACAAATTGCAGTCGCAACTTTTCAGGTAGATTGTCCAATAAATCGAGGATCACCTTAACTCTTGCAGTACTAGGGCGAGACTTGCTCTGAGTAGCTTTATCAATAGCTATGGGCTTTCCCACAGCTGAAGCTATGGACAACAATGCTTTCTTTGCGAACAACTACGTCAGCAGATTTGGTAAAGAGATCCAAACTACTGCCTTCGTCGACTCCTCGTTTGCATTAAAACCAACTGACCATGGAAAAACTCTAATTTGGTGCTCCTTTCCATTGTGATTAAAATAGTGGACTGCCCTAGCAAGTGAATTAACAAAATCCTCATGTTGATCAATCCTAACGAGCAACTGTCAAGGCGCAAGTTGGCTGATCAAAACTTGTCCTTTGATGCCAAAAATTTTCGGCAATATGGTTCTCATTGTTGGTAAATATGGGACGTTTGATGACAGTTTCACCACAATAGCTTGATTTAGTCCCTCCTCCTTTGCAAACTCCACACGTTTATCCATTGAAAATTGAATTGTTGGCACCCCATGAACAAGTTCAATAGGTTTTAGTTGTGTTTGGTTCAAATTTGCGGCTGGTTTGGATTGGTATACACGTGTGGCATATGTTATATTATTGGTAGGGTTTTGTATGCTCTATTTAAGGGCTGGAGATGGCTCTCCACAGCCAAATGCTGGGGAGAGATGGGCACGACCATGGCAGCTAATTCACCATGGAAAGGAGAGGAGAGAGAAGAGAGCAGTTATTTATTAACTAATTCTCAATTATTTATTTTCATAATTATCTTTTTTTTTTACTTTTAAATACTAAATAATCATTTCAAACTATTTTCTATGCATGAAATTCATTTTTTATAATTATTAGCTATTTTGTAAATTATTTTAATTAATTTGAATTGGGTATTTAACAAATAGCCTAATCTCATTTCAATTGTAGCCTAAGTTAAATCTGACCTAACCCTAATTAAAACAGCCCAAACCCCAGGCCCAATCCACTTAAATCCACCCGACCCAACTCCCCGTTTAATCTGGACCGTTGATCATTTTTAATCAACGGTCCGGATCCCTTCTTGCCTTAATTAATCCTAATACTACCCCCCAAACCCTCATTCCCTCCTCTCATTTTTCCCTCTTCTTCTCTGCCGTTACACTCTCCTCTCATCTCTCAAACTCTCTCTGCTAAACCTAACCTCTCACCGGTCGTCAACTTGCCGGTAACTATGGTGGTCTCACCACCATCCCAGCTCCCATGTCTCCCTCTTATGCATGATTATTGCTGCCTTAAGGTCCTTGAAGGAACTAGAAGACGGCTCACTCACCTCCCATGGTTTTCATGTCATTCTCAGGCCACCATGGCCTTTCTGAGTAAGATCTTCCTATTTCGCTTTAAACCTATGAGTTTCTAAGCCTATATCTTCATCTCTATGTTATTTTTTCTAAAAAACCTAATCTCATCTCTTGAACTTCTCAGATATGTACAACTCTGAGATGGTTCAAACTTATTTTTACTTGTTTTATGAAGATTCTCCTGATTTTTGAAGTGGTTTTTCATTTTCCTAAACTAGGGTTTCCCGAAAGTCCTTTTCTCCAAAACATTTTCTGATTTTAAGTGTTTAATCTCATGTTCTTATGTGTTTTCGACTGATTATGTTGAGTTTACCTCAACCCTAACTAGTTTATGCTAAAACCCCAAATTTTGGACATTTTTGTTTGGATTCTGAGTTTGACCGTGTTACTTGTGCACTGTTTCGATCTATGCTTTGATTCTCATGATTTTCCTTTAGCTTAATTCGATGTCTTGTGATTTTTACCCTAGTATGTCTTTATTAGGGTTTGTGATTCTATTCTCGACTGATCCAGTATGTTTATGCTTGGCCTACTTGTTTATTCATGGAAACCTATGTTGTTTTCCTTAAAATCAGTATTATTTCGAGTCCTTGATTCACTGATTTGTTATGGTAATACCTGTATGCTGATTTCCGGTTATTTCCCTACTTTTCATAACTGTTAATTATTTCTTGCCTTATCTTTGATTAACCGTGAAATTTGCGGACTCTTACTAAGTGTTTCCTTAATTAAACTCTTTTGTACTTACCCCTATAACCTACTCTGTACCTAAGGTTACTTGATTTCCTTCTTTAATCTACCCTGCTCTTGACCGTTGGTTGATTACCCCTTAATTGGTGAAAACTTGGTTGATTTTATGTATGCTTGAATCTGTAATTTCCCCTAATTGCTACATAATTGGTTCTTTACCTTATTCTGTCTAGCTCTCAACTGCTATACATACTCTCCTCCATTCTCACTTCTAAGACACTGACACTGAACTCAACATAAACGAACACATTAGTTCAAAAAGCTCTCTCTCATACTCGAAGCTTTTCTGCTCTCTTTCTTTCTTTGTTACTTACTTACTACTGTTCTGAATTAGCCGACTACAACCTAAGGCTAATTATTGTGCTCTCCTATCCTTCACTTTGTGTTTACTATCCCCTTACTGGTATGTTCTGATTTCATTTCAAGTCCCAAAACCAACATGTTTCTGTTACTGCTTCAGTTTATCATGTTTCTGATCTGTTTCTATCTATGGTTTTGTTGTCAACATGTAATTGACATGTCTACATCATTGTTCATCTAGCATATTATGTTATGCCCCACTCCCCTTTAGGATCAATATGCTTATGAACATGTTACCCCCTTGTATTATGTCCCAATATGATCTGCTCTATCTCATGTTTACCTATTTTCTAGCATGCTCTTTTCAAAGCAATTTGCACTAAGTTGTCTGATTCTGTGTTGATTCTGAAATTCATGTTTTGTTGATACCATTAGCTATCCCCTAATTCCCATAAACCCCCTACAATAACTTCTATGATCCTGTATACTATGTGCTCTATGTGTCCCCAATTCCCATCACCCCTGTATGAAGGACTGTGATTTGAATGTGCTGAATCTCTTGGTGCTGTAATTAGTCTACTGTTTCTTAATTGTCCTACCCTTGTCAACAAACTATTTTTTTACTAAACAACTCTCATATTTTTATAAAATTGTTTCAACTAAGTCTTTTCCAAACGCTGCCTTTCCTATTAAAACCTTTTCAAAACTATTTCAAGCACTCTCACTCTACTCTTAGGTCCTTAGGTTCTGCCCGTCCAGTGTACGACTGCCTTGGGATTGCTATGAGATCCCTCTGAACTCTGGTGCACTGGGATTGTCCCTTCCACAATGCACTTACTCAATTATGGTTATGAAATCTGGGTGTGAGAACTGCCCAGGATCCCTTGAGGTCCTTAGGGAACTCTGACACACCTAGATATGAGAAAGGCTATGAAACATTTAATCACTTGAGGTTATGGGAATCTGGGCCTGTTTTTTAGGCTCCCTATAGTTTAACTTCTTATTTTCCTTTATCTATTTATGTAATTTACTCAGATGGTCTGTAATAATTATTTGTAAACATATATTAGGGATGGCTAGTGAAAAGGGGAGGGTAGCTATATATGTTATCAATATCAAGGGTTAGAAACCATGCCTTAGGTTTACATTTCCTATATGTGCATTAGAATCCATGTTTAGGACCAATACATTCTAAGCATGTCATGCATTAGATATCATGTTTTAGGTTTACTGCTTCAGCATCTCATTTGACCCTATTTATCACTTAGACATCCTGCTTCAGGGCTAAATAATAGCATCAACATAAAAAATATTGCTCCTGCACATCCTGAAATTATGCTGTAACTTCCTGTGCATTTAGAAATCATGCTTTAGGAATTTTGCAACCATTCTGCATCTCTATGTGCATAGTAGATACCATGCTTTAGGTTCTCGCCCAGTCACACTTAGTTAAACTACTGATGCATGTCAAAGGACGTAAGACAATCTCATATTTGATCGTCCTGTTTTAAATAAACTTTTGATAATCCCTATATTTTGCAATACCTAGAACAACATGCTTTTAGGTAAAACAACTTCTGAACTGTTTTTTAACAATTCTGGTAATTATTATGCACAATCCCACTCCTAGGCAAGCCTTAGGTAATCCATCTCTTCAAAAACTGGAAGACTGTTGCTTTGTGTTTACTGCCTAATGGTTAAAAAGTTTTAAACTTAATAGGCAAACTGATTAGATCCTGCTTCTGTGTTTATAAAATTGAAGCTGCATATCTTCTGTGTTCTGATTTTCACTTAGACATCATATTTTAGGATCCTGCTTAATAATACTGCCCTTGTTTGTGTTTGAGACGTGCTACTTATGTGCATTATCTGTGGAGGTAAATCTGAGCCTCTTAACTGCTTTTTCCTGTTTTATCTATTCAAATCTTATCTGCTCTTGCCTATCGCCTAGTATTTTCTCCTTTCAACCTTATGGTTTTGTCTAGAACTGCCTATAGGTAGAGGTCCTAAATCCCTCCAGGGCCATTAAGAAGGGACAGGTAACAAAACGCATAGATACCGTTAAACAACACTCACTTTAATAACCGCTAAGGGGTGGGGAAGGGTAGATATGGATATGATGGCCGGTGCACTAATGCAACGTGTAGCCCCTCTTCTGAGGAGTGATTACCGGGCATTTTACCGATGTGATCCTATAGGATAAACGACCTAGCACCGCCCTATCCCTTACATATGTGTGTTTAGATCATAACTCTTTCAAACCTTGTATATGTATTTTTAGACTTCAAATCTTTTAAAACTTTACCACATATGTGTGCTTAGACTACGAATCTTCCCAAAATATTTATTTGTTTACCTATATGTTTTGTTTGCTTATGTGCTACCTGTTTTAAAATTCACAAATCTTGTTTGGCTGGGAACCACAATTGTGGACTTTAAGGGGTGCCTAACACATTCCCCTTGAAGTAATTTCAAGCCCTTACCCTATCTCTGGTTATCTAATCTGTGTTTATAAATAATCCTTAATAGGTTCCCTAACACACCTTAAAATTGTTAGGTGGCGACTCTTTAATTCCTTATCCCTTTCCCAAAAGGAAACGAGTTGTCCCAATAATGTCGAATACCCTGACCGACCCGAAAGGGGAGGAAAGAAGGGGGGGGGGAGGCGATAGTTACCATCAAGAATAAGTATCTGTTGCCGAGGATTGATGATTTGTTTGATCAGCTTCAGGGTGCCAAGGTATTTTCGAAGATTGATTTGAGATTTGGCTACCATCAATTGAGGATTAGGGCATCCGATATCCCTAAGACAACTTTTCGCACTCGGTACGGGCATTATGAGTTCTTAGTGATGTCATTCGGGTTGACAAATTCCCCAGCAGCTTTCATGGACTTGATGAACCGAGTACTCAGGCCTTATTTGGATTCCTTCACGATTGTATTCATTGATGATATTCTGATTTATTCCGCAGCCGGGAGGAGCATGGGCAACACCTTCGAGTCGTTCTCCAGACTCTAAAGGACAGTCAGTTATATGCTAAGTTTTCGAAATGTGAGTTTTGGTTGAGTTCAGTTGCATTCCTGGGTTATGTTGTATCAGCGGAGGGTATTCAGGTGGATCCTAAGAAGATTTCAGCGGTCAAGGATTGTCCTAGACCCACATCAGCTACAAAGATCCGGAGTTTCTTGGGATTGGCGGGCTATTACCGTCGGTTTGAAGAGGGGATTTCTTCTATTGCAGACCCGATGACCAAGTTGACTCAGAAGGGTGCCCAGTTCAGGTGGTCAGAGGAGTGCGAGGTGACTTTCCAGAAGCTCAAGAACACTTTGACTACGATGCCGATGTTGGTTCTGCCCACAGGTTCAGGGCCATATACTGTGTATTGTGATGCATCTCGGGTTGGACTTGGTGCAGTGTTGATGAAGGATGGCAAGGTCATTGCATATGCTTCGCGTCAGTTGAAGATCCACGAGAAGAATTATCCAGTTCATAACTTGGAGTTAGCAGCCATTGTCTACACACTGAAGATTTGGAGGCATTATCTGTATGGCGTGTCATGTGAGGTGTTCACAGATCATAAGAGTTTGCAATATTTCTTCAAGCATAAGGAGTTGAATTTGAGGCAGAGGAGATGGTTGGAGCTGTTGAAAGACTATGACATCACTATCTTATGTCATCCGGGGAAGGCCAATGTGGTGGCCGATGCTTTGAGTAAGAACTCAGCCAGTATGGGTAGCCTTGCTTATATTCCGGTTGGGGAGAGACCACTTGCTTTGGATGTTCAGGCTTTAGCCAATCGGTTCATGAGATTCGATGTTTCTGAGCCCGACCGTGTTCTAGCTTATACAGTTTCTCGTTCTTCATTATTTGACCGTATTCGAGATCGCCAGTATGATGATACTCATTTGTGTGTCCTTAGGAACACGGTGAGGCACATTGGTGCCAAGAAGGTTACAGTTGGTGATGATGGAGTTTTATGGATGCAGGTCGTATTTGTGTGCCCAATGTGGATGGACTTTGTGAGTTAATTTTAGAGGAGGCCCATAGTTCTCGGTACTCCATTCATCCGGGCACCGCAAAGATGTATCAGGATTTGCGGCAACATTATTGGTGGAGGAGGATGAAGAAGGATATTGTGGAATATGTAGCGTGGTGCTTGAATTGTCAGCAGGTAAAGTACGAGCATCAGAGACTTGGTGGTTTATTGCAGCAGATTGAGATTCCTGAGTGGAAGTGGGAGCGTATCACCTTGGATTTCGTTGTTGGATTCCCACGAACTCAGAGGAAGTTCGATGCAGTATGGGTTATTGTGGATAGGATGACCAAACCAGCGCATTTCATTCCTCTGGCATTTTCCTATTCTTCGAAGAGATTGGCAGAGATCTACATTAGGGAGATTGTTCGTCTTCATGGTATTCCCGTGTCTATTATTTCTGACCGAGGTACGCAGTTTACTTCGCATTTTTGGAGGGCATTTCAGCGTGAGTTAGGCACGTGGGTCGATTTGAGCACAACATTTCATCCTCAGATGGACGGGCAGTTCGAGCGTACTATTCAGATTTTAGAGGATATGCTACGAGCCTGTGCCATTGACTTTGGAGGTTCTTCGGATCAGTTCTTGCCATTAGCTGAGTTTTCCTACAACAACAACTATAAGTCGAGCATTCAGATGGCTCCCTATGAGGCATTATATGGTAGGCGGTGTCGGTCACCTGTTGGGTGGTTTGAACCGGGAGAGGCTCGGTTTTTGGGTACAAACATAGTGCAGGATGCCTTGGATAAGGTTAAGATCATTCAGGATAGACTTCGTACAGATCAATCTAGGCAGAAGAGTTATGCCGACCGCAGAGTTCGTGATATGGCATTCATGGTCGGAGAGCTGGTGTTGCTTTGGGTGTCGCCCATGAAGGGCGTGATGAGATTTGGGAAGAAGGGCAAGCTAAGCCCTAGGTACATTGATCCGTTTGAGATCCTTGATAGAGTGGGAGAGGTGTCTTACAGACTTGCGTTGCCACTGAATTTATCAGCTGTGCATCCAGTGTTTCATGTGTCGATGCTTCGGAATTATCATGACGATCCAGCCCATGTAATAGACTTCAGCAGTGTCCAGTTGGACAAGGATTTGACCTATGAGGAGGAGCCGGTAGCCATATTAGACCGGCAGGTTCGTCAGTTGAGATCGAAGTGTTATCCTTCGGTTCTTGTTCAGTGGAGAGGTTAGCCTGCCGAGGTAGCTACCTGGGAGTCCGAGTCCGATATGCGGAGCTGGTATCCCCACATTTTCCCCGATTCAGGTGCTTTTCTATGTTCGTTCGAGGACGAACGTTTGTTTTAGAGGTGTCACGGCCCAAATTTCCCTCCATTGGGTACCGTGATGGCACCTAGACTGAGGAACTAGGTAAGCCTAACATTTAACCATAATAACAATAATAAAAGAACTTTAACAATCTCGATAATAGAAATCTTGACTGGGTCTACATTTTCCCCCAAAACCCGGTAAATACAAGTCATAAGCTCTACGAAATCTTTCCACCAAATCTAAATACAAATGTCTAGAAATAAGTAAGTACAGTTGAAATAAACAGGAAGGTGACTCCGAAGCCTGCGAACGCAGCGGCAGGTTACCTTGAGTCTCCTCATCAATCATCTGCGCATCTACTAACAACCAAAACCTGGATCTGTGCAAATAAAAATGCACAGAAGTGTAGTATGAGCACACCACATCGGTGCCCAGTAAGTATCAAGACTAACCTCAGTGGAGTAGTGACGAGGACTAGTCAAGACACCACTAGTCTACAGGATAAATAACATGAATGTAGAAATGACCGAACATTACATCTATATAAGACTTCACGGACTAATTTACAACAATGACAATGTAAAGCGGAAGGAAATTACAGAAAAACAATCACGAAACAACACGAGAGTTGAGTATTGTGTTTCCTTCGATGTAAAACAACACGAGAGTTGAGTAAGACTTCACGGACTAATTTACAATAATGAAAATATAAAGCGGAAGGAAATTACAGAAAATCAATCACAAAACTACACAAAAATACACAGAAAGATGGACAACAAAACAAGCCAAACCGAAAGGAAACACAATACAATAGAGAACACCAATAACTCAACTCTACGTAGGTTTGTTCACATCGGGCCTTCGCCATTAAAATCCATAAACTGGTGGAAATCTTTAAAACAACAGTTCATATGAAAATCTTTTGTAAATAAAATCATTTTAGTATGGAAGAGTTTCCTTTGAAAACATATTTTCTCCAAAAGTAGATATAAGTATATTTAATAGAGAGAATTACGTAAAACATAGTTTCTTTCAAAATACGAAACTTCCCAAAGATGCTTTCCCAATAAATGACTTCCAAATATCATTTTAGGCAAGACTAGTGCTTTTCAAATATACCTTCAATGTGAAAGTCATTCAAATATAATCATTTCGAAACCATCGCTTTTTCAATAATACTTTTCAATAAAATCCCTTGATCAAAATCTCCTCAAGATTTATCTACCGGAACTCAGTAATTGCCATGCAGTACATGAGAAATATCAAATCTTGCCAATAAATGCAGTAAGAGATAAGTAGGAATATCCAAATTTAGATCAACGGAATAAAATGCAAAAAAAGTGCACGGCATCAGCCTTCGTTATTTTACTCTCATCCTCACCAAAACTAGTGCACGGCATCACCCTTCGTGCTTTACTCTCATCCTCACCAAAACAAGTGCACAGCATCACCCTTCGTGCTTTACTCTCATCCTCACAATAAATAAATAAAAATGACACGACATTATCCTTCGTGCTTATATAAAATAAACATGGCACGACATTATCCTTCGTGCTTAAATAAAATAAACATGGCACGACATTATCCTTCGTGCTTAAATAGAATAAACATGGCACGTCATCACCCTTCGTGCTTTTACACTCTCATCCTCACAATAAATAAATACACGGCATCACTCTTTGTGATTTACACTCTTCCTCACCCAAACAACATCAAGAACAACAATTTGGCAAGGAAAATCAACAATAAGAACCATAAACATCCCGGCAAGGGAATCAACAAGGCACACAACATCATCAACAACATGGATAATAAGAGAAAACACACGATCCTGGCAAGGGAAACAACAATAACCAATATCATCTAAACAGTTAACTTCACGGAATAAACTCAACTTAAACAAAGGCACAGTAATAGGCAACATCAAGGAAATACCAATAACATAAATGTCTAACAATTAGACCTAAGTGGAACTTAAGGAAATAGTCATATAAATCACAATGTAAGACTCACGGGCATGCTTGACTCCAACGAATAGATGTTCCAACTACGGCTAGTCAACTATAAGGCTAGATGACACTAACTATAGTCAATTAGGAAAGTTAGGAAGAAAATACAGCATGTTGATAAGAGAAGTAGAGTATTCAGTTAAGTCAATTAAGGTCAAATAGCTAACGAAGGAATCCAAAACAAATAATTCTAATTTAAACAGGAAGGGATAAAATTAACAACCAAGGATTCAAATGTAACAATTACAAATCATACACAGGTAATATAAGAACCTACGAATCCTAAAAGGCCAATCTAATTGCAAATAAGTCCGAGTACGTACTCGTCACCTCACATACACGGACTACAATCAACAAGGAAGACTCAATCTTATGGGGTAGTTCCCCCACACAAGGTTAGGCAAGATATTTACCTCAAATACGACAACCCGATACTTAAAAGTGAACTTCTCGGGTGAAAAGACCTCCGGACGGCTCAAAATCAACTAAAACAACTTCAAAATACACATAAAACGTCTAAGGAACTATTCTGAATAATAAAGTTTCAGTCATTACCAATTTATAAAAATCGACTCAAAAGTCGACCCCCAGGCTTGCACCTCGGAACCAAAAAATTTACAAAAATCCGATTACCCATTCCGATACGAGTTCAACCATATTAAATTTATCAAAATTCCGATACCATTTGGTCCTTCAAATCATGATTTTTCATTTTAGAAATTTTCTTTCAAAACCCACATTCTTCCTCAACTAATAACACAATTAAATGATAAAAACAAGAACTAATTCATGAAATATAATTAATTCTAGTGGAAGAACACTTACCCATTCGATTTGTGTGAAAACCCCCCAAAGAATCGCCAAAAATCGAGCTCTAGAAGTCAAAATATGTTTAAAATGGCTTAACTTTTGTTATATAACTTCTGCCCAGGTCTTTACTCAATGCGATCGCGGAAAATTCTTCGATATCGCGATGTATAAAAATTTCCAGCCTAAAATTTGCTCTTCGCGATCGCGAAAAAAGATTCGTGATCGCGAAGAACAAATTCCCAGCTCTTCCGGACAACCTCTAGTATGATGGACATAGCTTTTTGTACAAAACTCCAAATTGCAATTGGTTTGACTTTTTGAAAACTTAACACGAAGATATACAATTTCATTCTTTTATCATCTCTCAATTCCTTATAGATTTTGAGATATAAGTTGCTAAAGTCAGTCCTATGCAACACAATGCGATTTCCAAATACTTCCTGGACATTCTGTAGTGTATCAATCATAAATCTTGGTACACAACTCCAAATTCCAAATAGTTTGATTTTACGAAAACTAGACTCAAAGGAATACAACTTTTTGTTTTGGATCATCTTCAAATTCCTTATAGATTTCAAGATACAAGCTTCCAAAGTCGAGTCAGTGCAGCAGAATATTTCCTCTATGCGATCGCGAAAGGCCTTCCGCGATCGCGCTTCACTGGCCCATTTCTCTCATTTTACTCATCGCGATCGCGTAGCACACTACTGTAGCCAAAAACCAGCAGCTATAAATGACCTAGAAATGGTTCGAAACCACCCCGAAACTCACCCGAGCCCCTCGGGACCCTGTCCGAACGTGCCAACAAGTCTCAAAACATATCACGGACTTAGTCGAGGCCTCAAATCACATCAAACAACGCTAAAAACATGAATCGCACTCCTATTCAAGTTTTATGAACTTTAGAACTTTAAACTTCTATATTCAATGCCGAAACCTATCAAATCACGTCCGATTGACCTCAAATTTTACACACAAGTCACATTTCAACATTATGGACCTGCTCCAACTTCCGGAATCACATTCCGACCCCGATATCAAAATTTCCACTTCCATCGGATTCCTCAAAAACCTTCAAATTTCTATCTTTAGCAAAATGACTTCAAAATAACCTATGGACATCCGAATTCACTTCCGATCGCGCTCCCAACTACAGAATTACCATACAGAGCTATTCCAAGGCTCGAAATTCCAAACGGACATATATATCACTGAAATTCCTTTCAACCCAGATTTATGAAATTCTTCAAAAGTGCTATCTTCCATAATATACGCCGAAACGCTCCCAGGTTATCCAAATCCCGGTCCGAACATACGCCCAAGTCTGAAATCATCATACGAATCTGCTGGAACCTTCAAATCCTGATTCGGATGTTGTTTACTCAAAATTCCAATCTTAGTTGATTCTTCCAACTTAAGACTTCCGAAATGATAATTTTCTTTCCAATTCAACTCCGGACTATTCGGTAACTGAATCTAACCACCCACACATGTCAATATATACAATGTGAAGTTGTTCATGACCTTACGCCACCGAATAGAGCTGAAATCCTCAAAACGACCGGTCGGGTCGTTATAAGAGGTGGAGATGTGATGACCCAAAAAGTCATATCTCATTTTATAAGTCAAAATTATGTTCCGAGGCCTTGAAAACCTCCTTTTATCTCACCTCGTTTTGCATGCGCAGTCCGGGCGTATATCCGGAAAGCTTTTATATGAAAATTGAGAAAAATGCTAATTTTTCCTTTAAAATTGAATTTAAGTTGACTTCGGTCAACATTTTAGGTAAACGGACCCGAACCCATGATTTGACGGTCCCGGAGGGTCCGTAGGAAAATATGGGACTTGGGCGTATGCCCAGAATTGAATTCTGTTGTCCCAAGCCCGAGAAATGAATTTTCGAAGAAATTATTTTACTAAAATTATAAGAGTTTTTGAAAATTTGATTATATTTGAAATTGATGGTATCAGGCCCGTATTTTGGTTTTGGAGCCCGGTACAGGTTTAATATAGTATTTGAGTGATGCCTGTAAAATTTGATAAGAAACGGAGGTCAGATGACGTGATTCGGACCCGTAGTTGTAAGAATTAAAATTTTGAAAGTTCTTGAGATTTTCTTTGATTTTGATGCTAAATCGTTGTTTAAGATGTTATTTTGGCGATTTGATCGCTTGAGTAAGTCCGTAGGATATTCTTGGAGTTGTGTGCATGTTTGGTTTGGAGCCCCGAGGGATCGGGTGAGATTCAGATAGGTATCAGAGTGTTTTTGAACTTAGAAAATCTGGTTAAATAGCTGTTTTCTGGTGTCTGGTAATTTGTACTATGCGAACGCGTGGTAATCCACGCGAACGCGAAGAGTAATTGGGGCTGGGGCTGGGTTTGTACTATGCGAACGCGGCCAGTGGCTCGCGAACGCACAACTTTAGGAGGGGAACTGGGGGAGGGGAGATAATACTCTATGCGTACGCGTCCAAGGCACGCGAACACAAAGGCCAGGGGGAGTAATCCTACGCGAACGCATCAGACCTCTCGCGATCACGTAAAGGGCCTGTCTAGGGGTTTAAAACAGTAAAGAAAACGGGAAGAGGCCATAATTTCATATCTCTTTCCATAGAATCCGACCTTGGGCGATTTTTGAAGAGGGGGTTCATCACCAAATTATAGGTTCGTGTTCTTCAACTCGTTTCCTTCAATTTCCATCAACACCCATTAGATTTTTAGGCCTAAGTCTTGTTCTTGAAGGGTAGAAAATTAGGGATTTTAGGAGAATTAGGGATTTTACAAATTTGGGAATTTGGACCTCGATTTGGGGTCGGATTCCGAAACTAATTATATATTCGGGCTCGTGGGTGTATGGGTGATCAGATTTTGGTCCGAACCTCATGTTTTGACCAAGCGGGCCTGGGGTCGATTTTTGAATTTTTGGGAAGAATAATAGAAAACTCATAATTAAGCATTGGGGTTGAATTTTAGTGTTTATTGATATTGTTAAGCTAATTATGTCTAGATACAATCGAATTGGAGGCGAATTCTAAAGGAGAAACGGTAATTGAGGCTTGAGTTTGGTCGTGGAATTCGAGGTAAGTGTTTGTCTTACCTTAGCTTGAGGGAATAGGTATTGTGTCTTATTTGCTACGTGTTAATATAATTTGCAACATATAGGTGTGGTGACGAGTATCTATACGTTGGTGTCAAGCATGCCGTGAGTCGAATATTGTGATTTATTTGATTTTTCATTAAGCATTACTTGAGTTTAATTTGACAATTTTCTATGTTGATGGTGTTTCTTTTGTATTGATCATTGTCGAGTATTGGCTCGAGTCAAGAATTACTACGTGAAATTGAGTAACTAGGTGAGATTGGTTATAGCTGTTTCCCTTGCCGGGATGATATTGATTCTACTGTTGACTCCCTTACCGGGACGTTATGGCTTTATTATTGTTGTTTGTATTTTTGATTTCCTTGCCGGATTGTTGTTATTGATTTGTTTGGGTGAGGAAGAGTGTAAAGCACGAAGGGTGATGCCGTGCATTCTATTTATTATTTGGTGAGGATGAGAGTAAAAGCACGAAGGGTGATGCCGTGCATTCTATTTATTATTTGGTGAGGATGAGAGTAAAAGCACCGGAGGGTGATGCCGTGCATTCTATTTATTATTTGGGTGAGTATGAGAGTAAAAGCACGAAGGGTAATGCCGTGCCATATGCATTCTATTTATTATTTGTTGAGGATGAGAGTAAAATCACGAAGGGTGATACCGTACATTCTATTTATTATTTGGTGAGGATGTGAGTAAAAGCATGAAGGGTGATGCCGTGCACTTGTTTTTGTGCTGTTATTTCTGTTGTTTAAATCGATATCTAATTTGTTGCTTTACTTATTATTTATATTATTTGATATTTCCTCCCCTCAGTATGTTCCCCTTTCCTTGTATTTAGCTGCTTAATTCTTGTTGTTATTATTTTCTCCGTATACGATTAAATTGCACATGTTTAGTTGGTTGTCGTGTTCTAGCCTCGTCACTACTTCGCCGAGGTTAGGCTTGACACTTACTCAGTACATGGGGTCGGTTGTACTGATGCTACACTCTGCACTTTTGTGCAGATCCCGGTACAGGACCCTACGGACCTTAGAGTGAGGAGGCTGCTTTCAGTCCTTTTGGAGATTCGGAGGTAGTCCTGCAGGCGTCCGCAGGCCTTGGCGCCCCCTCCTACTTTATTTCCACTCTGTTCTTCTTTATTGTGAGACAAATGTATTTATTTTATTCTGACCTTTATATGTAGTATTCATAGACAGTCCGTAAAGTTGTGACACCTAATTCTGGGTTTAGTATTATGGTTTTCGTTATGGCTTTTAATTTAGTTGTGGACTTTGTTTTCTCTCGCGCTTTTATTTCCGCTGATTTGTACATCACCTGTTATCTGTTAAAAATAAATGAATAAGGTAAATAAACATTAACGTTGGCTTGCCTAGTGGGTTCAATGTTAGGCGCCATCACGGTCCCGGCAGTGGAAAATTCGGGTTGTGACAGTGATATTCTGGATTGGTCTCGCTGAGTAGTATTACTTGTGTAGAGTTTTATAGAGTATAAGTGTCACAACCCAAAATCCATAAGTTCATGATGGTGCCGGACACCACTATCAGGCAAGCCAATCATTAAATGGTTAAGCTAAATTTCCTGTTTTAGCATTTTTGAAATCATTACCTTTCACTTTATTACGTAATAACTGAATAAAATCCGCTAGGTAGATACTATAGTTTAATATTCCATTTTTGTACAAAATACATCCTAAACACATCCCAGAACCCGGTGACACAAGTACATGAGCAATTTCTAAGAATTTCACAAATACTACAAAGCTTGTCCGAAATGCAAATTTGGACAAGGAGTTTAAAATGAAAATAAATACAATATGAGGGAGACTCTGTCAGTTGCAAATCGCCTTCAGATGATGCAGCTCGCCTAAGTCTCAAAAATAGCCACCTCGCTATGAAAGTACCTATGCAATAAAAATGCACAGCAAGTGTAGCATGAGTACGAAAACGTGTACTCAGTAAGTTTCCCGCCTAACCTCAGAGAGGTAAGGACGAGAGGTCGAATTAGACACTTGCTAGAAGTCAATTTAGTATAATCAAGAGAGACACTAAGCATGTATGTCATAGGCAATTTATTAAAATCGGGAATAAATAATATTAACTCCTTCCACATTTAACACTTTAAATCTTCGTCATTTCAGTTGACAATTTAAATCATAATCAGGGATAAGAAACATCAGACTTATTTCACATTTTACACATCAATTCTTCTTCTTTTTAACTGGCAATTAAGAATTTTCTTAGGCCGATAAACATGTATAAATCACAGGAAATACGCAGCAATTATCGTGCGCAAAAAAAGTTCCGAGGATCGAACGGCGCAGACCAACAATAATAAATTGTGCACTGCCGAGGGTCGAACGGCTCGAACCATAGATGCATCTATCAGCCCCGCTCGCGAATCGATCATGCGACGCGGTTATACATAAATACAGGGTTATCCTGCTCGCAAATCATACATGCGACTCAGGCACCCATAGATACATATATTCACACAATAAGTCCATATTTTTATCAAGAAAGCAGTTACCCAGGAAAGTGGTAAAATTCTTCTTAAGGGAACACGAAAAATTACATTTAAACCTTTGTTTTGAAACTCATTTGCCTAGTTTAATAATATTCAATAATATAACCTTATCAGGAATACAATTATCCACGGAGGAATCAATTCTCTTTCTAAATGATTAAGAAAGGTTCACTCTAGCCTTCTTCGGAAATAAATTACCAATTCAATTGCATTATCAGTCCAATAATGTTTGCAGGATCACATGATATTTTATTGACAAGGTCACGAGTACGACAAGTAAAGCATGCTAGTGGGTCCTAGACTACCCGGACATGGCATAATAGTAGCTATGAATGGACTCCTCTCACCTCGTGTGTACGTAAACCCCACAGATAGTAGCACATATTTAATTAGTTCACCTAGGGAAACAATTTCCCCTCACAAAGTTAGAAAGGAGAATACCTCGCTCCGAAATTCCATAACCGGCTTCCAAACCCTTCCGACGACTCCAATGGATGCCAACGCCCCAAAACTATCCAAATAACGACAAATCAATGAAAATATACTCTAATATTTGCAACAATTCAAATTATATAATTTCCCAACTCCGCTCACTGAATTGACCAAAATGCCCTTGGGCCCACGTGCCCGGATTCTGAAATTTCTCGAAGATATACCCTACCCATAGCCTTACTAGCTGCAATATACAATTTAGCCTTAATTTCATGCTCAAATTCGTGGTAAAACTCAAATATACAAATTTCTAGGTTTTCTTCAAAATTCCCAATTTTTCCATAAATTTTCATGTTCAAATCCATGCATAACCCTTGTATTTAACTTGAGATAAGTAGGAACAACTTACCTTGATATAGATGACGAAAATCCCTTCTTGAAGCTGTCACAACTCGAAATCCCACCTTCAGGCCGTGATGGCGCCTAACGTTGCACCCGCTAGGCAAGCCAACGTGTTAGCTGAATTAATTTGGTAACCAGTGAAAGTAATAAACACTGACTAGATAATCAACATAAAGTGCGGAAGTATTTAACAAAATCTAAATAACAATAGCCAATAACGAAGATTCCCTTTAAGTACAAAAACCCAGAAATGGAGTCACAACCTCACGAACCAGTCTATGATTTAGCTAAAAATAACAGTTTGAAATAAGACGATATATTTGTCTGGAAACACATAGATGACAGAATGAAAGATAGACAGTGACGCCGAGATCCACGAAAGCCTGCGGAACTACCTCGGTGTCGTCTCAAATGGACCGAAGGACACTCCCCCTAACGATGTCCACTGGGTCCGGCTGCGTAATCTGCACAACATAAAGAAGTGCAGGTGTAGCATCAGTACAACCTGACCCCATGTACTGAATAAATGCCAAACCTAACCTCGGCGAAGTAGTGACAAGGCTAGGACACGACAACAAATTGTACCTCTGCAGTTCTGTAGTATAGCAGAAAATAAACAAGAAATACAGTTACGAGGAAGAACATGCTAGGGATAAAAGGGGCAACAATTGCTAACACAGTAGAATCAAGTACTAACGGAAATGTAGAAGTAAAACAGGAAATAAAAACTTGAAACAAGTAAAATAGACAAGAGAAGGCACGACATGTCCCCTCGTGCATAGCCTCAAAATCACGCGGCACAGAATGTCCCCTCGTGCATAAATAATAATCACTCGGCACGGAATATCACCTCGTGCATAAATAATAATCACTCAGCACGGAATGTCCCCTCGTGCATAAATAATAATCACTCGGTACGGAATGTCCCCTCGTGCATAATGAATATAAAAGCCACAATTGATATGAAAGGTTAACAATACGACATTTCAAATGTACATATATAATCAACGAAAGTCTATTGTCCCGGTAAGGGACTCAGCTATAACCAATCTCACTCTGAAGTATAATTTCAACAGTAAACCCTCGACCGAACACATAATCAATAATTTCCTACGTCATAAAGTAATCTCAAGATACCACTACCAAGGTTCCCAATACTTTACAGCACAGAGAATATCCAAGAACATTAAATAACTCATCAAGATTAGACTCACAGGCATGCTTGACCACAACATATAGGTACCCATCACCTCACCTATACATTGGACATGAATTACACATAGCAAATAAGACTCTATACCTATTCCCTCAAGCTAAGGTTAGGCCAAACACTTACCTCGGCTCCAAGAATGCAAGTCAAGCCTCAATCACGGCCTTTTCTCTTGAATCTGACTCCGAAACGATAATATCTAGACATAATTGACTTAATAACATCAATAATTATTCAATAACTCAATCCCAAAGCCTAATTATACATTTCCCATAATTCTACCAAAAATGCCGAAATTCGATCCCGGGACTGCTTGGTCCAAACTCGAGGTTCGGACAAAAACCTGATAACCCATTCCCCCACGAACCCGAATATACAATTTGTTTTGAAATCCGACCCCAAAATGAGGTTGAATTCCCAAAATTTCCAAAAGCCCTAACTCTACCCAAAACCCCCAATTTCTACCTTTGATTTCATGTTTTTAGACCTAGAATCTAGTGATTGATGAAGGAAAATGGAAGAAATTAGAGTTAAGAACACTTACCTATGAAGCTATGGTGAAATGGTCTCCTAAGAATCACCCAAGAAGAGTGGAGAAGAAGAAAATGGTGAAAGATATGAAAATCCCGTAATGGGTATCCTGTCTTAAGGCTTTAAAATGACTGGACGAAATAAGCCTATGCGATCGCGAAGAGAGGGCTGCGATCGCATAGAGGTCTGCTTCTAATGCACCGCGATCGCGAACAGGGGCCTGCGATCGCACAACTCAAGGAACCCCTTCCCACGCGATCGCGAACGAGTCTATGCGATCGCACAGGGTACCTAGCCAGCCCCCAACTCGGACCTCCTATACCCCTACGCGATCGCAGACAGCTCTATGTGATCGCATAGAGGAAACTGATCTCCCCCTCACTTAAAGCTATGCGATCGCATAGAACAAAGCATCAGACACCAGCAACAACCTATTTACACCAGATTTTTCAACCCTTTAGCACCCCGACACCTACCTAAAACTCACTCGAGCCCTCGGGGCTCAAAACCAAATATACACACGACTTCAAAATCATCCTACGAACTTATTCGAGTAATTAAACCACCAAAATAACATCAAAAATAATGAATTAAACTCAAAAATCCATGGAATTTCCTCAAACTTCATAAACTATCAAATTTTCCATTTTTGATCCGAAACACGTCAAACCAAGTCTGTTTCTTACCAAATTTTACAGATAACTCCAATAACACATATTCAACCTATTCCGGGCTCCGAAACCATAATACGGGCTCGGTAACACAGATCTCACATCAAAGTTCATTTTCAAAAGTCTTTATTATTTTCAGAAAACAATTTCCTTTAAAAATTCATTTCTCGGACTTGGGACCTCAGAATTCGATTCCGGGCATACGCCCAGGTCCCATATTTTCCTACGGACCCCCCCGGGATCGTTAAATCATGGGTTCGGGTCCGTTTACCAAAAATGTTGACCAAAGTCAACTTTATTCAATTAATTACCATAAATTTAACTGTTTAACACATTTCCACATAAAGGCTTCCCGGCTACGTGCCCGGGCCGGGTACGCACATCGAGGTGAGATTAACGGAGGCTTTCGGGGCCTCGAAACACAATTTTTAGCTAAATTTACACAGGATGACCTTTTGGGTCATCACAATCTCCACCTCTAAAACAACCGTTCGTCCTTGAACGAACATAGAAAGGTACCTGGATCGGGGAAAAGGTGAGGATATCGGCGCTGCATATCGCGCTCGAATTCCCAAGTAGCTGCCTCAACAGGCTGACCTCTCCACTGAACACGAATCGAAGGATAACTCTTCGATCTCAACCGTCGCAGCTGCCGGTCTAATATGGCTACCGTCTCCTCCTCATAAGACAACTCCTTGTCCAACTGGACACCACTGAAGTCAAGTACATGAGATGGATCCGCAATATACCTCCGGAGCATAGATACGTGAAATACCGGATGCACGGCTGACAAACTAGGTGGCAAGGCAAGTTTGTAGTCCACCTCTCCTACCTTATCCAGAATCTCAAGTAGACCAATGTACCTAGGGATCAACTTGCCCTTCTTCCCGAACCTCATCACGCTCTTCATGGGCGACACCCGAAGAAATACCCGGTCTCCTATCATAATGCCAACTCTCGAACTCTGCGATCCGCATAACTCTTCTTCTTGGACTGAGCTGTATGATGTCTATTCTGAATGATCTTCACCTTGTCCAAGCCATCGTGGACTAACTCAGAACCCAACAATCTAGCCTCTCCCGACTCAAACCATCCGACTGGAGACCGACACCGCCTACCATACAACGCCTCATACGGGGCAATCTAAATGATCGACTGATAGCGGTTGTTGTAGGAAAACTGAGCTAAAGGAAAAAACTGGTCCCACGAACCACCAAAGTCAATGACACAAGCTCGCAACATATCCTCCAAAATCTGAATAGTACGCTCGGGCTGTCCGTCCATTTGAGGATGAAATGCTGTGCTCAAATCAATCTGTGTGCCCAACTCTCCCTGAAATACTCTCCATAAATAGGAGGTAAACTGAGTACCTCGGTCTGATATAATGGATATGGGTACACCATGCAGTCTAACAATCTCTCTCATATAGATCTTTGCCAACTTCTCTGCTGAATACGAAACTGATACTGGGATGAAGTGCGCTGACTTGGTCAGCCTATCCATAACGACCCATACTGCATCAAACATCCTCTGAGTCCATGGGAGTCCAACTACAAATTCCATGGTGATACGCTCCCACTTCCACTCGGGAAGCTGAATCTCCTGCATCAAACCATCGGGTCTCTGGTGCTCGTACTTAACCTGCTGATAGTTCAAGCACCGTGATACATAAACTACAATATCCTTCTTCATCCTCCGCCACCAATAGTGCTGCCGCAAGTCCTGGTACATCTTTACGGCTCCTGGATGGATGGAATACCGGGAACTATGGGCCTCCTGAAGAATCAACTCACGAATGCCATCAATATCAGGCACACAAATGCGAACCTGCATCCTCAAAACCCCCTCATAATCCATTGTGACCTGCTTGGAACCTCCATGCTGAACTGTATCTCTAAGAGTATATAGATAACGATCATCATACTGCCTGGCCCGAATACGATCATAAATGAAGAACGGGCCACAGTATGGGCCAACACACTGCCTGTCTCAGAAATCTCCAACCTCACAAATCGGTTTGCTAAAGCCTGAACATCCAACGCAAAAGGTCGCTCTCCGACTGATAAATAAGCGAGACTACCCATACTGGCTGACTTCCGGCTCAAAACATCGGCCACAACATTGGCCTTCACCGGATGATAAAGAATGGTAATATCATAATCTTTCAGCAACTCTAACCATCTCCTCTGCCTCATGTTCAACTCCTTCTGTTTGAACAGATACTGTAAGCTCTTATGATCCATGAACACCTCACATGACACACCATACAAATAATTCCTCCAAATCTTCAATGCATGCACAATCGCTGCTAATTCCAAGTCATGAACTGGATAGAGCTTTTCATGAACCTTCAACTGACGAGAAGCATAGACTATAACCTTTCCATCCTGCATCAACACCGCACCAAGCCCAACCCGTGAAGCATCACAATACACGGTATACGGTCCTGAACCTGTGGGCAAAACTAACACTGGTGCCGTGGTCAAGGCTGTCTTGAGCTTCTGAAAGCTCGCCTCACACTCATCAGACCACCTGAACTGAGCACTCTTCTGAGTCAAACTGGTCATCGGGGCTGCAATGGATGAAAATCCCTCCACAAACCGGCGATAATAACCTGCTAAGCCCAGGAAACTCCGTATATCTGTAGTTGAGGTGGGTCTAGGCCAATCTCTGACTGCTGAAATCTTCTTGGGATCTACCTGAACACCATCTGACGATACCACATGGCCTAGAAATGCAACTGAACTCAACCAGAATTCACACTTGGAAAATTTGGCATACAACTCACTATCCCTCAAAGTATGGAGGACGACTCTAAGGTGCTGCTCATGATCATCTCGGCTACGAGAGTGTATCAATGTATCATCAATGAAAACAATAACGAAGGAGTCCAAATAAGGCCTGGACATCGGTTCATCAACTCCATAAAAGCAGCGGGGCCATTTGTCAGCCCAAATGACATCACCAAGAACTCATAATGCCCATACCGAGTACGAAAGTCTGTCTTAGGGACATCAGACGCCCTAATCCTCAGTTGATGGTAACTTGATCTCAAGTCAATCTTGGAAAACACTGAAGCACCCTGAAGCTAGTCAAATAGATCATCAATCCTCGAAAAAGGATACTTGTTCTTAATAGTAACCTTATTCAACTGTCGGTAGTCAATACAAATCCTCATCGAGCCATCTTTCTTCTTGACAAACAACACTGGGGCACCCCACGGAGAAACACTGGGCCTAATAAAGCCTTTATCTAACAAATCCTGCAACTGATCCTTCAACTCCTTCAAATCTGGCGGGGCCATAGGATACAACGGAGTAGAAATAGGCTGGGTGCCCTGAGCTACCTCAATACAAAAATCAATATCCCTGTCGGGTGGCATACCCGGCAGGTCAGTAGGGAATACCTCTGGAAACTCACGAATCACGGGCACAGACTCCAGGGAAGGAACCTCGGCGCTAGAATCACGAACATAGGCTAGATAGGCCAAACAACCCTTCTCGACCATGCACCGAGCCTTCATTTAAGAAATAACTCTACTAGAAGAATGACTAGGAGTCCCTCTCCACTCCAAACGAGGTACCCCTGGCAAGGCCAAGGTCACTGTCTTGGCATGACAGTCCAGAATAGCATAATAGGGGGATAACCAATCCATCCCCAATATAACATCAAAGTCAACCATATCAAGAAGCAAAAAATCAACCTGAGTCTCCAGTCCACCAATAACCACTATAGAATCACCCACCGGTGTAGACACATGCACAACAGTACTCAAGGAATCACAGGGCATACTCAAATAAGGGTCAAAATATGAAGACACATAGGAGAATGTAGAACCTGGATCAAATAACACCGAAGCCTCTCGGCTACAAACTGAAATCGTACCTGTAATAACTGCATTAGAAGCCTCAACATCAGGCCTGGCAGGAAAAGCATAGCACCGGGGCTGAGCCCCTCCAACCTGAACATCACTGGGTTGACCTACTGCGGCCTGACCTCTACCTCTCGTGGCATGTCCTCCACCTCTATGAGTCTGACCTCCACCTTTGGCACCACGACCACCACCCCTAGCTGGCTGAGGGGGTGGGGGTGGGGGTGTGCCTGATGTGGGAACCATGGCACGGGAACCCTGATACTGAGACCCACTAGAACCTCAGGGGCAAAACCTGGAAATATGACCCAAACCACCGCAAGAATAACAAGGCCTCTGCTGCTGTGGCTGCTGACTCTGGAACTGGCCCTGTTGACCCTGATAACCACCCTAGAAGCTCTGAAGCGGCGGTGTACTGATAGGTGCTGGCGGTGCACTAATCGAAGCTGGCGGTGCACTATGAGCTACCTGAAGTGCCGACTGATAGGGTCTGAGAGGATGACCTCTGCCGAAAGAATCCCTGCCCCCAAATGAGGCTCCACTGAATCGACGGAAGTGAAGGGGCCTCTTGTCAGCCCCTGACAACCACCCTGTGACAAAATCATCTCAATCCTCCTGGCCATATTGGCCGCATCCTGGAATGAATATATCAGTACCTGACTCCTTGGCCATATGAAGCCTGATGGGCTGAGCCAAACCCTTAATAAACCTCCTCACTCTCTCACGATCAGAGGGAAGTATCATATGCGCATGCCGAGCTAGAGTGATGAACCTGGTCTCGTACTGAGTGACAGACATAGATCCCTACTGGAGGCGCTCAAACTGCCTCCGAAGATCCTCCCTCTGAGTAACTGGAAGGAACTTCCCCAAGAATAACTCGGTGAACTGAGCCCAAGTCAACGGTGCAGACCCAGCTGGACTGGTCAAGCAATAGTCTCTCCACCAAGTCTTGGCAGAACCCGAAAGATGAAAAGTAGCAAAATCAACTCCATTGGACTCTACTATGCCCATGTTCCGAAGAACCTCATGACAGCTGTCCAAATAATCCTTGGGATCCTCTGATGGTGCACCAGTAAATGTAGTAGTGAATAACTTGGTGAATCTATCTAATCTCCATAAAGAATCTGCTGACATAGCTGCTTCCTCAACTGCCGGTGCCATAATACCCGGCTGAGCTACTCCGGCCGTCTGAGGTGCCGGAGTCTGGAACTGAGGATCTAGCTGCTCTCGTGTGCGAGTAACAGGAGTCTGGGTCCCTCCCCCAGCCTGAGAAACGGCTGGTGCAGTAGGAAGAAGACCAGCCTGAGCCACACTCTCCATGAGTCCCACTAAGCGGACTAGAGCATCCTGGAGCACCGGGGTGGCAATGAACCCCTCTGGGACTTGAGCTGGTCCAACTAGAGCTGTCAGAGTAGGAACCTCATCGGCAAAGTCTACCTGTGGGTCCTCTAATGGGGCTGCTGCTCTAGGCTGAGCCTACCCCTACCTCGGCCTCTAGTACGGCCTCGACCTCCGCCGCTCGCAGGAGCTGCAATAGGAGAATCAGGCTGCTGATCAGTAGATGAGGAAGCACACGTTCTCGCCATCTGCGAGAGAATAGAATCGAAACTCAATTAGCATTTAGAATTCAAATCGCACGACAGAAAAGAAGAAAAGTGAAGTTATTCCTAACTTTGCAGCCTCTGGGGGATAAGTACAGACGTCTCCGTACCGATCCCTCAAACTCTACCAAGTTTGTCTGTGAGTTGTGAGACCTAAGCAACCTAGGGCTCTAATACCAACTTGTCACAACCCGAAATCCCACATCCAGGCCGTGATGGCGCCTAACGTTGCACCCGCTAGGAAAGCCAACATGTTAACTGAATTGATTTATTAACAAGTGAAAGTAATAAACACTGACTAGATAATCGAGATAAAGTGCGGAAGCATTTAACAAAATCTAAATAACAATAGCCAAAAATGGAGTCACAACCTCACGAACCAGTCTAAGATTTAGCTAAAAACAACGGTTTGAAATAAGATGATATATTTGTCCGGAAACACATAGATGACAGAATGAAAGATAGATTGTAACGCCGAGATCCACGAACGCCTGCGGAACTACCTCGGTGTCGTCTGGAATGGACTGAAGGACACTCCCCCTAACGATGTCCACTGGGTCCGGCTGCATAATCTGCACAACATAAAGAAGTACAGGTGTAGCATCAATACAACTGACCCCATGTGCTGAATAAGTGCCGAACCTAACCTCGTCGAAGTAGTGACGAGGCTAGGACACAACAACAAATTGTACCTGTGCAGTTCTATAGAATAGCAGAAAATAAACAAGAAATACAGTTACGAGGAAGAACATGCCAGGGATAAAAGGGGAAACAATTGCTAACACAGTAGAATCAAGTACTAACGGAAATGTAGAGGTAAAACAGGAAATAACAACTTGAAACAAGTAAAATAGACAGGAGAAGGCACGGCATGTCCTCTCGTGCATAGCCTCAAAATCACGCGACACAGAATGTCCTCTCGTGCATAAATAATAATCACTCGGTACGGAATGTCACCTCGTGCATAAATAATAATTACTCGGCACGGAATGTCCTCTCGTGCATAAATAATAATCACTCGGCACGGAATGTCCCCTCGGGCATAATGAATATAAAATCCACAATTGATATGAAATGTTAACAATACGACATTTTAAATGTACAGAAATAATCAACAAAATTCTATTGTCCCGGCAAGGGACTCAGCTATAACCAATCTCACTCTGAAGTATAATGTCAACAGTAAACCCTCGACCGAACACATAATCAATAACTTTCTACGTCATAAAGTAATCTCAAGATACCACTTCCAAGGTTCCCAATACTTCACAACACAGAGAATATCCAAGAACATTAAATAACTCATCAAGATTCGACTCACGGGCATGCTTGACCACAACATATAGGTACCCGTCACCTCACCTATACGTTGGACATGAATTACACATAGCAAATAAGACTCTATACCTATTCCCTCAAGCTAAGGTTACGCCAAACACTTACCTCGGCTCCAAGAATGCAAGTCAAGCCTCAATCACGTCCTTTCCTCTTGAATCCGATTCCGAAACGATAATATCTGGACATAATTGACTTAATAACATCAATAATTATTCAATAACTCAATCCCAAAGCCTAATTATACATTTCCCATAATTCTACCAAAAATGCCAACATTCGACCCCGTGCCCGCTTGGTCCAAACTCGAGGTCGGACCAAAACCCGATAACCCATTTCCCCACGAACCCGAATATACAATTTGGTTTGAAATCCGACCCCAAAATGAGGTTGAATTCCCAAAATTTTCAAAAGCCCTAAATCTACCGAAAACCCTCAATTTCTACATTTGATTTCATATTTTTAGACCTAGAATCTAGTGATTGATGAAGGAAAATGGAAGAAATTAGAGTTAAAAACACTTACCTATGAATCTATGGTGGAATGGTCTCCTAAGAATCGCCCAAGAAGAGTGGAGAAGAAGAAAATGGTGAAAGATTTGAAAATCCCATAATGGGTATTCTGTTTTAAGGCTTTAAAATGACTGGACGAAATAAGCCTATGCGATCGCGAAGAGAAGGCTGCGATCGCATAGAGGTCTGTTTCTAATGCACCGCGATCGCGAACAGGGGCCTGCGATCGCACAAATCAAGGAACCCCTCCCCATGCGATCGCGAACGAGTCTATGCGATCGCACAGGGTACCTAGCCAGCCCCCCACCCGGACCTCCTATACCCCTATGCAATCGCAGACAACTCTATGCGATCGCATAGACGAAACTGACCTCCCCCTCACTTAAAGCTATGCAATCGTAGCTGACCCTACGCGATCGCATAGAACAAAGCATCACACACCAACAACAACCTATTTACACCAGATTTTCAACCCTTTAGCACCCCGACACCTACCCGAAACTCACCCGAGCCCTCGGGGCTCAAAACCAAATATACACACGACTTCAAAATCATCCGACGAACTTATTCGAGTAATTAAACCACCAATATAACATCAAAAACAATGAATTAAACTCAAAATTCCATGGAATTTCCTCAAACTTCATAAACTATCAAATTTTCCATTTTTGATCCGAAACATGTCAAACCAAGTCCGTTTCTTACCAAATTTTACAGATAACTCACATAACACATATTGAACCTGTTCCGGGCTCCGGAACCATAATACGGGGTCGGTAACACAGATCTCACATCAAAGTTCATTTTCAAAAGTCTTTATTATTTTCAGAATACAATTTCCTTTAAAAATTCATTTCTCGAACTTGGGACCTCGGAATTTGATTCCGGGCATACGCTCGGGTCCTATATTTTCCTACGGACCCCTCTGGGACCGTCAAATCGTGGGTCCGGGTCCGTTTACCAAAAATATTAACCAAAGTCAACTTTATTCAATTAATTATTATAAATTCAACTGTTTAACACATTTCCACATAAAGGCTTCGCGGCTACGTGCCCGGGCTGCACACGCACATCGAAGTGAGATTAACGGAGTTTTTCGGGGCCTCGGAACACAATTTTTAGCTAAATTTACACAAGATGACCTTTTGGGTCATCACAGAAGCTCTCAAAAAATCGCCCCAACCATGAGAAATATGAGAGAAATGGCAAAAATCTTGTTTAAAACATAACACTACCCGGGCGATCCTCCTATGTGATCGCATGGCATGCTTCGCGATCGCATAGCCCTTTTATGCTGCCTCCCTAATTCCTTCTGTGCGTTCGCATGCCAGCTCCCGCATTCGCACAGGCCAAACGCATCACAACCTCCAAACGCACACTGTGCCATCACAACTCCAACCCCGCGATCGCATATGTGGCCTCAACTTTTCCTTCTTCGCCATCACATTGCACTCCCTGCGATCACATAGACCAAAAATCCAGCCCTCCAATTTTCTCCTTCGCGATCGCACACCAGGGACCGCGATCGCATAGCACACCAGTGACACCAGAAAATAGCAGCAGCAAAACCGAGAAAAATGATCCGAACTCACCCCGAAACACAACCGAGGCCCCCGGGACCCCGTCCAAATCACACGACTCAGTCCCATGACATCCCGCGTACTTGCTCGAGACCTCAAATAACATCAAACAACGCCGAAATCACGAATCACACTCAAACTCAAACTTTATGAACTTTGAAATTTCAACTTCCACATCCAATGCTGAAACCTATCAAATCACGTCTGATTGACCCCAAAATTTGCACACAAGTCATATTTGACATTACGGACCTGCTCCAACTTTCGGAATCGCATTCTGACCCCGATATCAAAATTTTCACTTCCGGTCAAATTTCTCGAAAACCTTCAAATTCCTATCTTTAGCCAAATGACTTCAAAATAACCTACGGACATCCGAATTCACTTCCGATCGCGCTCCCAACTCCAGAATCACCATACGGAGATATTCCCAGACTCGGAATCCCCAACGAACATCAACATCACTGAAATGCGCTTCTAGCAAAACTTAGGAAATTCTTCTAAAATGCTATCTTCCATAATATGCGCCGAAACGCTCCCGGGTTATCCACAGTCTGATCCGGACATACGCCCAAATCCAAAATCATCATACAAACCTGCTGGAACCTTCAAATCCTGATTTGGAGGTCGCTCACTCAAAATTCCAATCTTAGTCAATTTCTCCAACTTAAAGCTTTTGAAATGAAAATTTTCTTTCCAATTTGACTCCGAACTTCCCGAAATTCAACTCCGACCATGCCCACGAGTCATAATACCTGAAATGGAGCTGCTGATGACTTCAAATCGCTGAATAACGCACTAGAACTCAAAACAACCGGACGGATCGTTACATTCTCCCCCACTTAAACCGACGTTTGTCCTCGAACGTGCTAAAAACTGCTCTGGAGTTATCTGAAATCACATTTTAACACCTCGTGCACCTGCCCGTGCTACCACAACCCACCTGAGCACATTAGATTGATCAAATCTGAAGATATCCTCTTTTTATCTATATAATAAGCTCAGAATCCAGTTCCAACGCCTGAAATTTCTCTGCCAGGCCTAGTTCCAATATATAAACACCGTATCGACTACCACACGATATACCAGAACATGATTGCGTGCCTTTTCTGAATTAGCACCATGCACCGCATAATTCATCATCTGACCACAATGACATTCCCTAAACCTTAATAGCCAAAATTCCACGAATTTGATGCTCCCAATGCACCTTATGATATATATATACATCTTGCTATAATGCTGGAGATACTACCACAACAGAGGAAGTGTGTAGAGATTTCTAACCAATTGTAGAGTTAACCAAACATTGAATCTCTCCTTTTTGACTTAGATCATCATCTCATTACGAACCAAATAATGGTAATTGTCCTTTAATATATTCCGCATAATCTTATCGCGCTGATCCTTGATCCAATAATCTCGTCTTACCCAGTATGAACTGTTCAGACACAAATCATCCCAGATATGACCAATAATCCCACACGATGCCACAATGCGCCAATAGGCCACAACTCGAACATGATACATAAAGAAATGACTTAGGAAGGGACTACTCAACTCACGCAACTAATATGAACTTTTCCTCATAATATAGGGAGTAAAACACAGGAAAACAGATATAGGGAACCATACTCAACATCACACTGATGCGGCGTGCAACCTGATTCAAATAGCATACCCGTGGCGGTGTGCCACCCGATCCTATCATGAAAATCACATAAGGAGATA
The DNA here is from genome assembly GCA_005239525.1 of Nicotiana knightiana. NCBI lineage: Eukaryota > Viridiplantae > Streptophyta > Magnoliopsida > Solanales > Solanaceae > Nicotiana > Nicotiana knightiana. The sequence goes on from ML370157.1 coordinate 84,523, forward strand.
CACACGGGGCTGAGTTGCTCACTATTACAAATTACTGAATACCGGTCACAAGCACGCTAAGTGCATAATACCATTCTGGGGAGACTGATAGAACTATATGCTACAAAACTCAAGCACAGCTGAGGTGCGATATATAACCTGGATCTCAAGAGCCATCCTGCTCACATAACCTCATCACTACGCGGAATCTCAACACATGAGAAATTATCAAGCCGTTTCACAACTCACACGGCAAAGTCATAATATCACATGAATTTGACGAAAATGGAACAACATCTGATATTCCAACACCCTTCCTTGAGGAGCGCTATACTGAAATGAACACATCTGCCTCACATGAAGCCCATAATCATATTTACTTCCATCCACAAACATCGAGTCTACCTTGCTCGCACTGAACTAGGCTAATAGCCTTACCTGGGTCCATATTAACCCACTTCCTCTCATAATACGCAAGAATGACCATCATAGTCGAGAAAAACACCCCACAATCCACATCCGAACGAACCGAACGCCTTCCAGGCATTACCTCAAATAAGCAATATTGCACTTCCTTATACTTTGTCTAAATCTTCAACCAATCAGGTGACTACATGTCACACTTATACAATCTTCCCGTGGTCACGCTCCCACGACCTTCCACGAGGTAACAAGTCTGCACATCCATACCACCGACCACACTAATGCCGCAAAACACATCAAGAACCCATGATCAGGGTACAAAGCCTCTTTCACCGAATATCGATCTCAGGTGACACTGAAGATAACAGTAGCTTAATCTGAACTTCCAAATCACTTTTTATTTCTCATCCGAGCTCATGACATCCTTGTTAACACCGAACCGCAATCTCAATTCCTTACTTCCAGTTACATACTGCTTACCGCACCTAACATGCCAATATGAGATAGCGCAAGAATCCCATCATAACTTCTGAACCACTAATAGGGTGAACACTTCATCATATAGAAACCTTTTACTTACCTCAATTCAAGAGAACCACCACAACACACGAGTGAATTCTAACAATCACAATACATGCAAACCCTTAAGTAGTGGTCTGAACCACCATAACCTTCCGAGATCCGCCTACACCTGACAGGCCATAACACTCGAATGCTCCCAAATCAAATATGTTACGGCGGATGTCAAACCTCGCACACACTGTGCAAACCACACGCATAACTTAATCACACTGACGAAACTGATCACTGCCGCACATGTGCCATTTCAACCATGGCTAACCAATCCATATTCTCTCTAATTATCCTTAATTGCCTAATAAATAATGGTAACCCCATTCAACTCATAACAAACTCAATCCTCACTTATCCCGAGTGGCCTTGATTCAAGAGACCATGCTGCCTCAATCCTACAAACCGTATCATACCCTCATTGTGCGTATTCACATCTCCGACCGATATACCCATCCTGATAATCTTTCTAAAAATCCGGAGTTTATTCCTCTCACTCCCCCAATACTATCCTGCACGCTGCAAATAACATAGAACACCCCGATTATTTTTCCTTTCTCAGGAATTACACTGCAAAAGCTCAATTCTTAATCATACTGCTGCCTTTAACCCTTAAACACCGCGTTCTTAACCTCCAAATTTTTAGGACCGCTATTGAGAGTCACCCACTCTGACTGGCCCCGAATACAATCAACTCCAAGGCTTTTCTAGCGCATGAACACACTTTTCAATGAAGCATGTGACTGAGTCACTACCCTAACAACTCGTCTATGCCTTAAGCATAAATTCTGAATCTTCCAAAGCCTAACCCTGGTCCAACAGGGCTAACTTTTGAACACATTCATCAAATCCCACGTACAATCACCATTTTACTCCTTTCCCTTAGCTATAATAACTTGCCAACACGCCGACAATCCGCAACCCCATGATAACACACTCCTACAACCCAACTGCAGGTGGTGGGACTCTCCACTTAGCCCGAAGCTACTCCTTGCACCACTCTAGACCCTGCTGAGATCCTTTCTCCTTTGTTAACATGATCTTGCTCAACCAATCCGTCAAATCCTTCCAAATTCTCTTGTTAGCACTCCCTAAATACTCAAATTCCCTAGAATCGTTCACACATTCTGCCTCCTACCGAATAACCACTAGAATCCCTCGCAGAAACTTGCCAACCATGCAACCACTAACCTATTCACAGGAGATAACCCACCCGCGGGAATCACCAACTGACACCTTCCAACGACGCTGAAATGCACACTCTCTGCAACATCAATGCCTCATCCTAGGCCTGATCTCATTCCTTTAAACAACTACCGGACTTTCGTTCCTTACACCTAGACTTTTAGAAATTTTGACGCCGCCTGACACTTTTCACATGTCTTCCTTCGACGTATGCTGTCCAATTCAATATCATTCTCTGCAGCTCTTACACTAGTAGATCACCACGACTTCAAACTCTCCGAGGATCATCTTTCTCGAGTTGTCTTCATTAGAAATAACTATTCAGTCTTGAACCACCACGCACCACGATCTCTGACAACCGTTTCTTCAATACTACTTCACAACACTCTGACCCAATGCATCCGAAGAAAGCATAGCACCGACAAACTTAACACATTCCATTCGATCAATGACGACGTTATCACATCACAGGTGAATACTCCACCTTAATTGAAAACACCAAGTCTTACTACTTTATCAACCCAAAACCTGACCATTTATAGTCCAAATGCCTTTCCCCTACCGGAACTAAAATGTTGAAATCTCGAAATCACGCCCTGAGAAGACCTCCCTTCAAGCCATTCATCATCCCTAACATATGGGCATGCATTCTATCATCATAACGATATCGCGCGATAACCAATCGTAAGCATCATCACTACCTGAGCATAGACTTAAGGCTCTTAGAAACACAGCTACTGAGCTGAAACAACACATTATGCTTCTGCAGGGCCACAACAACAGCCCCAACCAATTACACATGGAAAACATCGCGCATCATATCCGTACACCATTTCAATTCCTCAAATTACCAATTCATGAAAAGCGCTTCTCGCCGTATAAGATTGAGTAGGAAGAAACATAGGCACAAACCTCGGAGGAATCAAATTGCCCGATGAGGAATCAAGAAGGGAAGTACTCCTAACAGCCCTGTAGCCTCTCGAAGATAAGTACAGATGTCTCTGTACCGATCTGCAAGACTCTACTAGACTTTATCATGACTCGTGAAACCTAAGGGAACCTAGAGCTCTGATACCAAGTTGTCACAACCCAAAATCCATAAGGTCGTGATGATGCCAGACACCACTATCAGGCAAGCCAATCATTAAATGGTTAAGTTAAATTTCCTGTTTTAGCATTTTTGAAATCATTACCTTTCACTTTATTACGTAATAACTGAATAAAATCCGCTAGGTAAATACTACAGTTTAATATTCCATTTTTGTACAAAATACATCCCAAACACATCCCAAAACCCGGTGACACAAGTACATGAGAAATTTCTAAGAATTTCACAAATACAACAAAGTTTGTCCGAAATGCAAATTTGGAAAAGGAATTTAAAATGAAAATAAATACAATATGAGGGAGATTCTGTCATCTGCGGATCGCCTCCAGATGATGCAGCTCACCTAAGTTTCCAAACTAGCCACCTCGCTATGAAAGTACCTGTGCAATAAAAATGCACAGCAAGTGTAGCATGAGTACGAAAACAACGTGTACTCAATAAGTTTCCCACCTAAACTCAGAGAGGTAGGGACAAGAGGTTGAATTAGACACTTGCTAGAAGTCAATTTATTATAATCAAGAGAGACACTAAGCATGTATGTCATAGGCAATTTATTAAAATCGAGAATAAATAATATCAATTCCTTCCACATTTGACACTTTAAATCTTCGTCATTTCATTTGACAATTTAAATCATAATCAGGGATAAGAAACATCAGACTTATTTCACATTTTATACATCAATTCTTCTTTTTAACTCGCAATTAAGAATTTCCTTAGGCCGATAAACATGTATAAATCACAGGAAATATGCAGCAATTATCATGCACAAACAAAGTGCCGAGGGTCGAACAACGCGGACCAACAATAATAAACTGTGCACTGCTGAGGGTCGAACGACTAGAACCATAGATGCATCTATCTGCCCCGCTCGCGAATCGATCATGCGACGTGGTTATACATAAATACAGGGTTATCCTGCTCGCGAATCATACATGCGACTCAGGCACCCATAGATACACATATTCACACAATAAGTCCACATTTTTATCAAGAAAGGAAAGTGGTAAAATTCTTCTTACTTTGTTTTGAAATTCATTTGTCAAGTTTAATAATATTCAATAATATAACCTTCTCAGGAATATAATTATCCACGGAGGAATCAGTTCTCTTTCTAAATGATTAAGAAAGGTACGCTCTATCCTTCTTAGGAAATAAATTACCAATTCAATAGCATTATCAGTCAAATATTATTTGCAGGATCACATGATGTTTTATTGACAAGGTCACGAGTATGACAAGTAAAGCATGCTAGTGGGTCCTAGACTACCCGGACATGGCATAATAGTAGCTATGCACAGATCCCATCACCTCGTGCGTACGTATCCCCCGTAGATAGTAGCACATATTTAATTAGTTCACCTAGGGGGGCAATTCCTCCTCAAAAAGTTAGAAAGGAGACTTACCTCGCTCCGAAATTCCATAACCGGCATCCAAGCCCTTCCGACGACTCCAATGGACGCACAACGCCCCAAAAATATCCAAATAACGACAAACCAATGAAAATATACTCTAATATTCGCAACAATTCAAATTATATAATTTCCCAACTCCGCTCAGTGAATTGACCAAAATGCCCTCGGGCCCACGTGCCCGAATTCTGAAATTTCTCAAAGATATACCCTACCCATAGCCTTACTAGCTCAAATATACAATTTACCCTTAATTTCATGCTCAAATTCGTGGTAAAACTCCAATATACAAATTTCTAGGTTTTCTTCAAAATTCCCAATTTTTCCAGAATTTTTCATGTTCAAATCCATGCATAACCCTTGTATTTAACTTGAGATAAGTAGGAACAACTTACCTTGACATAGATTGTAACGATCCGACCGGTCGTTTTGAGCTCTAGCGCATTGTTCAGCGGTTTATATCTTGAGCAGCTTCGTTTCAGGTATTATGACCCGTGGGCGTGGTCGGAATTGAATTTCAGGAAGTTTAGAATTGATTAGGAAAAAAATTCTCATTTCAGAAGCTTTAAGTTGGAAGAATCATCTAAGATTTGAATTTTGAGTAAACGACCTCCGAATCAGGATTTGAAGGTTCCTGCAGGTTCGTATGATGATTTCGGACTTGGGTGTATGTCCGGATTGGGGTTTGGATAACCCGGGAGCGTTTCGGCGTATATTGTGGAAGCTAGCATTTTAGAAGGATTTCATGAATTTGGGCTTGAAGTGCATTCCAGTGAGGTTGATGTCCGTTTGGGATTCCGAGTCTGGGAATAGCTCCGTATGGTGATTCTGGAGTTGGGAGCGCGATCGAAAGTGAATTTGGACGTCCTTAGGTCATTTTGGAGTCATTCGGCTAGAGATAGAAATCTGAAGATTTTTGAGAAATCCGACCGGAAGTGGAAGTTTTGATATCGAGATCGGAATGCGATTCCGGAAGTTGGAGCATGTCCTTAATGTTGAAGATGACTTGTGCGCAAAATTGGAGGTCAATCAGGCGTGATTTGTTAGGTTTCGGCATCGGATGTAGAAGTTGGAAATTTCTAAGTTCATAAAGTTGGGATTTGAGTGCGACTCGTGGTTGTGATGTTGTTTGATGTGATTTGAGGCCTCGAGCAAGTTCGCATTATGTTTCGGAACAGGTTGGTATAATTGAACGGGGTCCCGGGGGCCTCGGGAGGATTCCAGGTGGTTAACGGATCGATGTTTGAAGTTGAAGAAGGTTGAAGGTTAATGTCATCTGGTGTAACCGCACCTGCGAGGCTTTGACCGCAGGTGTGGAGCCGCGGGTATGGCTAAGGCGCCGCAGGTGCGGCTAAGGCGCCGCAGGTGCGAGTTCTGGGCTGGAGCTGAGGAGGCCGCAGGTGCGGAAGATGGGTCGCACCTGCGGAAGCTTAGGTGCCAAGAATGGACCGCATAAGCGAGAAATGCTGCGTTGAGTCAGAGCCGCACCTGCGATGGAATTTCCGCAGGTGCGGAGTTGCAGGAGCGGCTATTGGACCGTAGGTGCGAATGGAGGCCTGGGCAGAATGTTTTAAAGATGGGTTTTTGTCATTTCTCACCCATTTTTCATTTGTCATGGGCGATTTTAGAGAGCATTTCAAGGGGGATTTTCGTCAGCCATCAAGGTAAGTAAATTCCTTCCGTTTGTTAGATAAATACAAGATTATATGCATGGATTAGGCATGGAAATTGGTAAGAATTTGGGAAATTTCTGAAGAAACCTAAGAAAATGTAAATTTGGAATTTAGCCACGAATTTGAGTATGGAATGTAGAGTAAATTGCATGATTGAACTAGTAGGGCTATGGGTAGAATATATCTTCGAGAATTTTGGATTTTCGGGCACGGGCCCGAGGGAATTTTGGTCATTTCTTCGAGCGGGGTTGGGAAAGTATATAATCTGAATTTGTTGTGAGTATTAGGATGAATTTTCATTGCTTTGCTGTTATGTGGTAGTTTCGGAGCGTTGTGCGTCCGTCGGAGTCATCAGAAGGGCTTGGAAGCCGGTATTGGAATTTCGGAGCGAAGTAAGTCTCCTTTCTAACTTTGTGAGGGGGAATCGTCCCCCTAGGTGAATTAACTCAGTACATGCTATTATCTTCGGGGGCTACGTACGCACGAGGTGACGGGAGTCCGTGTGTAGCTACTATTATGCCATGTCCGGGTAGTCTAGGACCCACTAGCATGCCTTACGTGTTGTACATGTAATCCTGCCTGTAATATTAAACTGCTAATATAATCGAAAACGTAATTGAATATCTTAAAGAAAACTAGAGTTCATTTTCTTAATCTTCTAGAAAGAGAATTGATTCTTTTGTAGATAATTGTGTACCTAGTAGGGTTGTATTATGGAATATCATTAAACTTGACAAATGAGTTTCAAAATAAAGATTTAAAAACTATATTTCATGTTCTTTTAAAAAATATTTTTACCACTTTCCTGAGAAAAATTGCTTCTTGATAAAAATAAGGATGTGTTATGTGAATATGTGTACATATGAGCACCTGGGTCGCATGTATGATTCGCGAGCAGGCTAGCCTTATTATTTTTATGTTGACCGCGTCGCATGATCGATTCGCAAGCGGGGGAAAATAGATACATCTATGGTTCGAGCCGTCGACCCTTCGGCAGTGCACAAATTATTATTGCTGGTCCGTGCCGTTCGACCCTCGGCATTGCTTGCGCATGATATTTGTTGCGTAGTTGCTATGATTTTTTTCTGATTACCGACCTGATTTATCAAATTATCAAGTGAAAATGGCAGAGATTTAAAGTTATTAAAAAGAGTTTTGGAAGAAGTTGTTCCTTCCCCTGATAAATTGTTATTTGATTAAATCACCATGTTGATTAATTGTTAATATGACGAAGATATAAAGTGTTAAACGTGAACGGAGTTGAGAAATGGTTAAATCCTAATTTTGATAAATTGCCTATGATAAATTATGCTTAGTGTCATACCTAAATACTCTAAATTGACCTTTAGTAAGTGTCTAACTTGACCTCTCGTCACTACCTCTCTGAGATTAGGCGGGCGACTTACTGAGTACACGTTATTTTTGTACTCATGTTGCAGTTGTTGTGCATTTTATTGCACAGGTACTTTCATAGCAATGTGGAGGATTCAGAGACTTAGGCGAGCTGCATCATCCGGAGGCGATCCGCAGCTGACAGAGTCTCCTTCATACTGTATTTACTTTATTTTAAAATTTCCTTGTCCAGTTGTATTTCGGACAGGTTTTGTAATGATTGTATAGATTCTTAGAAATTTGCTCATGTACTTGTGACCGGGTTCTGAGATATGTGTTGGGATATAATTGCTTAAATGAAATCTTTAAACCATTATTTTTAATTAACAGACTTTTATTCGGTTAATTTGTAATTAAGGGAAAAGGAAATGTTTTCATAAATGTTAAAACCGAAAAATTTATTCAATTAATTAATGATTTGGCTTGTCTGACATTGATGTATGGCGCCATCACGACCTTAGGGATTTTGGGTCGTGACATAGATGACGAAAATCCCTTCTTGAAGCTCTCAAAAAATCGCCCCAACCATGAGAAATATGAGAGAAATGGCAAAAATCTCGTTTAAAACATAACATTGCCCAGGCGATCCTCCTATGTGATCGCATGGTATGCTTCGCGATCGCATAGGCCAATTATGCTGCCTCCCTAATTCCTTCTGTTCGTTCGCATGCCAGCTCCCGCATTCGCACAGGCCAAACGCATCACAGCCTCCAAATGCACACTGTGCGATCGCAACTCCAACCCCGCGATCGCATAAGCCTTCAATTTGTGGCCTCAACTTTTCCTTCTTCGCGATCGCATTGCACTCCCTGTGATCGCATAGACCAAAAATCCAGCCCTCCAATTTTATCCTTCGCGATCACACACCATGGACCGCGATCGCATAGCACACTAGTGACACCAGAAAACAGTAGCAAAACAGAGAAAAATGATCCGAACTCATCCCGAAACACACCCGAGGCTCCCGGGACCCCGTCCAAATCACACGACTCAGTCCCATAACATCCCACGGACTTGCTCGAGGCCTCATTTGACATTACGGACCTTCTCCGAATTCCGGAATCACATTCCAATCCCGATATCAAAATTTCCACTTTCGGTCGGATTTCTCGAAAACCTTCAAATTCCTATCTTTAGCCAAATGACTTCAAAATAACCTACCGACATCCGAATTCACTTCCGATCGCGCTCCCAACTCCAGAATCACCATACGAAGCTATTCCCAAACTCGGAATCCCCAACTCACATCAACATCACTGAAATGCGCTTCTAGCCAAACTTAGGAAATTCTTCTAAAATGCTATCTTCCATAATATGTGCCGAGACGCTCCCGATTTATCCAAAGCCCGATTCGGACATACGCCCAAATCCGAAATCATCATATGAACCTGCTGGAACCTTCAAATCCTGATTCGGAGGTCGCTTACTCAAAATTTTAATTTTAGTCAATTTCTCCAACTTAAAGCTTCTGAAATGAGAATTTTCTTTCCAATTTGACTCCGAACTTCCCGAAATTCAACTCCGCCATGCCCACGAGTCATAATACCTGAAATGGAGCTGCCCATGACTTCAAATGCTGAACGACGCGCTAGAGCTCAAAACAACCGGTCGGGTCGTTACAATAAGATTTCCATTTGCCTTGTTCAAAAGTTTAAGTATTGAGAAAGGTCTTGTGTTAATTTGTGAAACTTCTATACTTCCTGTGTAATTGATATGAAGATGATGGGATCAGATTGCATGCCGCAACAGGTGATATATTGAGGAGGAATAAGGGTGAATTGATATTATACGATGGTATCGGGTTGCACGCGTAACATGTGTAATAAGGGTGGAATGTGGTGAAATAAGGGTGAACCGTGATTGTGATTATTATGATATGGAGGGATCGGGTTGCACGCCGAAAAACTTTTATTTATATTTTATTGTTTATGATATTAAGAATAAATAAGGAAGGATTATGATATGTACGGTGGGATCGGGTTGCGCCGCAACAATTTATATGCTTATGTTCTTCCTTTGACTGTGTTAGCTGTACGGTAATATTGAATTGCACTTAAGGATTGGTAATAGCTGAGCACTGGTGAAGTACGTTGAGTACTGTATTTATTCTTGCAAGTTACTGTTTTTACTTTATTCTGCCTTCTTTTCTTTCTTATTATTCACTGTATGCAGCTTATATTGTGAATGTCCCGCCGTAGCCTCGTCACTCATTCGTCGAGGTTAAGCTCGGCACTTACTAGTACATGGAGTCGGTTGCACATATATTGCACTCTGTACTTCCTGTGTAGGTTTTAGCAGGTAGTGGCTGATCGAGAGGTTGGCTATAGATTATACAGCTAGGAGACCCAAGGTAGTCCTGCTGGCTTCCGCAGGCCCTGGGCCCTTCTATACTTACTGTTTTACTTTACTTCACAAACAATGTAATTTCTTTCGGACAAATATTTTTAGAAAATCTTAGTATGTTCGTGAATTGTGACTCCAGATTCTAGGTAGAAATAACTTGTAATTAAAGTTGTTATCTATATAGCTTCACGTTTATTTCGGGTCGTGACAGTACGTTGCGTGCATATTAATAATTAGTATTAAACTTTTGTCTGACATATTACCAACAATTAAATTTTTTTTTACACACATTTTACTTATTTTATGAGAGTGCTAAAACTTGGTTATAACTTTCACATTTATTAATAAAACAAAAAGAACTGCTAAACCTAAAAAGTGTTCGACACTAATTTTCTAAAGTTTTATCATACAGAGAGTGTTATTAAAAAGCAAATCCATGCTCTTTTGGTCAACGTTTATTAGATTTATATAAAAAATAAAAAATTATGGAATAAAAGATATTGCACTAAAAATTATTTTTTTCCGCAATTGTGATTTTTGTGTGAATTGATAAAAGTAATATTAAATTTAAAAAAAATAATTATGTGACCATTTGTGAAATTTACCCTTTATTTTAACTCAATTCACGTTTCTTTTACAATTTTACCCCTTTGTAGTTAGCTTTTCTCAACTATAACTCTTCATCCTATGAATCCTAGTGAGAGTTATTTTAGTATATGTTTGAGTCGTGGCTGATTTACCAAAACAAAAAGCTTAATTAGTTTACTTCAAAATCTGGTGTATATATATATATAT